>JFGX01000389.1:0-24522 GCA_000729855.1 Epichloe aotearoae | reverse complement strand
ATATTATATTGTATTGTATTAAAAATACAATACAATACACAATACAATACATAGGGCAAAACAATACAATACAATACATCGAAGGGCCAAAAAATACAATACAATACAATACTACAATGCTCTGGGTCTTAGTAATAGGGCTTCTATAGCTTAATAGCTAGCTTATTACTTTTTAAAGATTCCTTAGATATTATAAGGATATCCTATAGTATTACTATTAAACTAATAAAAAGTAGTATTAATCCTAGTGTACTAAGGTTACCTAATTATAATATTAATAAATTAGGCCTTTCTTTTACTATATATATACTAACTATTTAAAGATTAAATAATTAGTTAATTTAAAGAGAAAAGTACTAATTTAGAAGAAAGGTATAATTATTATAAACACTATATAATTACTACTATATTAGACTATAAAGCTAGGGTTTAATATAACTATCTCTATTAAGTTATCTAACCCTATAAGAGAGTATAGACTATAGCTTAAATACCTAAGTACTTTTACTATAGGTAAGGTACTTATATAGTACTAAAATATACTATAAAGTTATAGAGATCTTAGAAAATAACTAGCTAGGGGTAGACTCTTATCTTAGCTAGTTAAGTAGTGAGACTATCGTGCGGCAGGGATCAATTATGCCCTTGTGGGTGCAACACTCGGCGTGCATTAACCAATCCAGCAACGGTGGGCCCTCGTGTGAGATTGTGTGAGTTCGTGGCGCTCGTGTGAGTTTGTACGTGTAAAAGTCGAGGCTGGATTAGATAAAGAATCACGACGTCCTATTCTTGGAGAGCTGCAGTTTTTGGACATTTTTAAAGAAAAAACAAAATTCAATTCGATTAAATCTGTTTGGTACACAATCATCTTGAACATCCATGCGTTGATGTGTTGACCCGCCACAACACAAACATTCTCATGAAATACGCATACATGAGAAATTACATGGGAATGGCCTCTGTAGCAGAAGCCTTGGCGCCCTTGGCAGCGGATGTGACAGAGCCGGCCTGTTGTTTTGTTTTCGTCAGCATTCTCCAAGAGTCCAAGATATCCAGGTGTCATCACTGATCACTGTGATGTGCCTTGTTCAAATGTGCAAATGTTACTTACAGCACTCATGGCCATCTTCTCACCCCTCTTCTCTTCCATTTTGGCAGCGGACATGGCAGCGGAAGTGGCAGAGGCGGCCTATTCATTCTTGTTAGCACGTTATCCAGTTGCTTTGGACAGTAGACACTGTTGAAATGGCCAAGTGTAACTTACAGCACTCATGGCGCTCGTCTTCGCACCCCTCTTCTCGTCCATCTTGGCAGCGGACATGGCAGAGGCGGACTGTTAGGTATTAGTTATTTAGTATTTCCTAAGCGATGATAAGACACTGTTCAAATGTTTAACTATAACTTACAGCACTCATAGCGCTTGTCTTCGCACCCCTCTTCTCGTCCATATTAGCCTCGGACATGGCAGAGGCGGACTGTGGTGTATGAGTTATTGGTATTTCCTAAGTGATAAGACACTATTTGAATGTTCAAGTGTAACTTACAGCACTCATGGCGCTCGTTTTCGCACCCCTCTTCTCGTCCATATTGGCCTCGGACATGGCAGAGGCGGACTGTGATGTATGAGTTATTGGTATTTCCTAAGTGATAAGACACTATTTGAATATTCAAGTGTAACTTACAGCGCTCTTGGCGACCTTCTTACCACTCTCGGAAGCCTTGGAAGCCTCGAAGGACATAGAACGGGCCTCGATAGCTTTCTATTCACGCATCAGTTGGGAAATTGTCCCGGTAGCGACTAGTCCGCTCAAACCGGGTAAACATACAGAGGCAGCCATGCCGGATGGGAGAGAAGCGCTAGTGGAAAGCATCATGGCCTTTTTGGAAGCGCTGCCCTGGTCCATGGGGCTGGCGATGGCGAGGCCAACAATGGCAGAGAAAACGGTAGTGGTGAACTTCATGATGGAATGAGTGAGTTTGCGGGTGTAGTTGTCGTTTTACGAGTCTGATTTTATGAGTAGGTTGAAGAACTGGCTGGAGAGCTGGCTGGATAAGGAGTTATTCGGGGCCGGAAAGATGGAATACTTATACTTATAGATCTTGGTTCTTGGTCGTAGGCTCTGTGCGGCTCTCAGATCGTGCAGTTCTTCACCTGCGTTGGGATGGCTTTGAGCCACGATCCTCACTCTCATTCCTTCCGCCAACCACCCAGCGCCTCGGGTCAGGAACTTGTCTCCCAACGCCTCGTTCTGGGAGATTCAGACACAGTTTAGCCAACTGCTTCTTCAAGATGGTGCCGTAATGGACCTTGGCTTCACTGTGGTCTTGCGACAGAGAGGCTTGAAAAAAGATTCCATCTACTGGATGCCAGGGAGGAATATCCTCCTCCGCTAGCCGCGTTGAGAATAGGTGTCTCTAATCTCCATGCAGCAACACAGCAACAGCACGACCTGAGACTGCTCAACCACGCATGTGGTACCTTGTTGGCGCTGCAACTGTCAACCATACTGAAGAATGTGGTTGCGTGCTTTTTGTCTGGGGTTGCTATTCGGGATGTCATCTCCCGATCGTGTCTCACCAACTTACCCTCCTTACCCTTAATCGACGATGTCATATCCATTGCCGCAGTTTACGTCAGGGAATTCGTGTCGACGGCCGCATCGTTGGAAAATTGAACCATGTTCAGGTTCAGGAATCAGAATGCACCCACGACACCCACGACACCCACGACACCCACGACATGACGAGAGCTGAATTCAGCATCTGCGCGACCGCGGGCACGAGACGAGGGGAAATGCAAGTGGCAAGAAACAAGGCCCGCTGCAACGGTGCCATCGTCGTCCCGTGGCCGTGGCGCCTGGAGATTTCTCGTCTCGCATTGCAATACAACCCGGCATCAAATGACGAGCAGCAGCGGCTTTACCAATTAGCCTTTGACCACAGATGGATTGATGCGGAGACAAACCCCCTCCTTTCTCCTTCCTCCTTCCTCCTTCCTTCCCCCTTCCTACTTCCTTCCTCCTCCCCCCCCTCCCCCTCCGGGACGGTAATACCCCGAACCCCTCAGTTCCCTGCGCCATTATTTAGCAGCACCTTGTTTCCGGCCGCCTCGCTCATCTCATCTCAGCGGCTTCAACATCATTGTTCTTCAGACGTGACCATTTTCGTGCTACCCATCGCTGGCTTCGAATCACGAGTTGAGGCCGGCCAGTCAAATGGCTCTTTCTTTCTTCTGACCAAAGTCCCCTTCATGTATATAAAGCCTGGCGCAGATCTCTTGTCCTATCCGCACACTAGGCTAGGTCGAAATCGCCCATCTGCGTTTCGCCCACAAATGACAGAACTCATTTCTTCAATCTACAGAAACTCAGTCTTACGTGCCACCTCGCCTGTGCACAGATATGTCCATCATGCAAGTCGGCGAGACAACTCTCCCGTCTACGTACCCGTCTGACCTTCCTGACTGGAGCAATGTCGATGTGATACATCGCAACACTCTCCCTCCCCGGAGCAGTTTCTACCTATACGACAATGAAAAGGATGGCCTTGCGCGGGACGTGACCAAGGCCAGAGCACAGTGCCTGTCTGGAAGATGGAAGTTCCACCTGTCCAAGTCACCTTTCGCGGGACCGCGAGAGTTTTACAAGCCCGGCTTCGATGCGTCCGAGTTTGGGCACATCAACGTGCCGGGCATGTGGCAGCTCCAAGGATATGGCAAAGGCCCGCACTATACCAATGTTCTGTATCCCTGGCCCGTGGAACCACCCAATGTTTCTTACCAAGAGAATGAATGCGGTCGATACATGACCTCCTTCTCGGTGAACAAATCTTTCAATGACCAACAGCTCCGGCTCCGATTTGAAGGCGTCGATTCCTCATTCACACTATGGGTCAACGGCAAAGAGGTTGGCTACTCTCAGGGATCGAGAAATCCCAGCGAATTCGATGTGACCGACTTGATCCATACTGGCAGAGACAAAGACAACCTGTTGGCGGTGGAGGTATATCAGCGCTGTGATGGAAGCTACATCGAAGACCAGGATGAGTGGTGGCTCAGCGGCATCTTTCGTGATGTGTACCTCCACGCATTCCCCAAGGTGCATCCCATTGACTTTCACGTCAACACGGAGCTGGATAGCAAATTCGAGAATGCCACTTTACGAGTCAAGGTAGATGTCAGTGGCTCTCGGTCGGTCGAGCTGAAACTCCTGGACTCTAAGCCACAGGAAGTAGTGTCCAAGAAGACCCTGGTGATTTCCAAATCGGGCGAGTTTACACTTGATGTAGGAAATCCCCACAAGTGGACTGCGGAAACACCGTACTTGTATCATCTTGTGCTCAATTTTCTGGGCGATGATAAGTGCAGCATAGTGCAGCGCATAGGGTTCAGAACAACGGGTCTCATTGACGGCGTGTTCTGCGTCAACGGGAATCCCGTCAAGTTTAGAGGCGTCAACCGCCATGAGCACCATCCTGACCATGGCCGTGCTGTACCCTACGATTTCATGAGACGCGATCTACTCATCATGAAGGCGCACAATATAAATGCCGTTCGAACATGCCACCAAATCAACGACCCTCGGCTCTACGACGTCGCAGACGAACTGGGGCTATGGATCCTTGACGAGGCCGATCTGGAGTGCCATGGCTTCGAGGACGTTGGAGGTGACGCAGCGAGCTACACGTCTGATAACCCGGCCTGGAAGGAGCAGTATGTCGACCGAGCTCGCCAGATGGTTGCCCGCGACAAGAATCATGCAAGCGTCATCATGTGGTCACTTGGTAACGAGTCATTCTATGGACGTAACCACCAAGCCATGTACGATACCATCAAGCTCATGGACAACACTCGTTTAATTCACTACGAAGGCGACGAGAAGGCACAGACGGCCGACCTCTTCAGCCGCATGTATCCCGATCTTGCCTTTATTGAGTCGTTTGCCAAAGAAAGAGACTGGAAGAAGCCCCTTGTTTTGTGTGAATTCTTGCACTCGATGGGGAACTCTGAGGGAAACGCAAAGGAGTATATCGACTTGTTCTATAGATATCCGCGACTCATGGGTGGGTTTGTATGGGAGTGGGCAAATCATGTGAGCATGCCTGCTACTCTGATATTCTTCCTCTCTCGACCAGCCTTCGTTTTTGCTGCATGTGTGTTCTGACGGGCAAGTTAGGGCCTTCGCACCAAGACGGAGGACGGCGAAGAATTCATGGCGTACGGCGGTGATTTTGGAGATGAACCCAACGATTACAACTTTGTAATGGATGGTCTTTTGGTATCGGAGCACAACATCTCCTCCAACATTACCGAGTACGCCAAGTCGATTGAGCCAGTGCAAACACTGTTTCTTCATCATCACGACATGACGGTTGTGAACCGTTATGACTTCCTGACTCTCGATCATCTAGTTGCGGAGTGGTGCGTAGTTTCGGACGGGAAGAAGCTTACGGGAGGGCGAGTCAACATACCCAAAGGTGAGTTGCGTTTTCAGTAATTGTCTATATTGTAATGCCCTGCGCACGCCCGTTGGGGTCATGGATGGAATTCTGACGGTGGGTGTCAATCTTTGCAGGCGTCAAACCACACACAGAAGCCATTGCCACCGCAGAAGGCTTTCACGACGGAATGCTGCGCGAAACACACGGTGAGGGCTACTTGCAAGTCCGATACAGGAACAAGTTTGAGACGAACTGGGCCCCTGCCCATCACCAGGTAGCGACGGGAGAGCTGCGGGCGTCGAAGCCACTCCCTGTCAATGCCATCCAAGCGGTTGAGCCACCGATGCCGAAACCAACCATGCAAATGGCGTCAGAGTCTCTCGTCGAAATCGGCTCTGCGTCTGGTGAGTCGGTATGGACCATTGACACTGTGACGGGCACGCTCGTCAGCTGGAGACGCAGGAGCCTCCCTGATGCCGAGCTCATTAGCGAACCAGTTTCCATGGACTTCTACCGCGCGTTGACGGACAATGACCGCGAAGGCCACGGACGAGAATGGCGGCATAGGCGGCTGCATCAAACATCAACGCACGTCAAGCAGGTGCGACTCGACAAGGTCAAGAATGGCATCGTCGTGGAAATCAAGCAGCGCATCGCGCCCCCAGCACTGGCCTGGGCCGTCGACACCACCTGGACGTACCATTTCCGAGGCGAGTCGGTGGCCATCAACGTCAGGGGCAAGCCACACGGCTCGAAACTGCCGTCGACTTTTGCGCGGATTGGCATCACCGTGGGCCTGTCGGGTGCGACCCGGGTCAGATGGTGGGGCCGCGGACCGGGCGAGTCGTACCGAGATAAGAAGCATTCCCAACTGCATGGGAACTGGGTTTCGAGCGTCGACGACCTGTGGGTGGACTACGAGTTCCCCCAAGACGGCGGGAACAGAACCGACGTGCGCTGGGTCGAGATGCTCGGCGACAAGGGCCGGCTGCTGCGCGCCAACTTTGGGGACTTGGACGGGGCCAGTTTCTCGGCGGCGCACTATTCACCAAAGGACGTGGATGAATGCGCGCACCCGCACGAGCTGCACAAGCGAAGGCGCGAGGACACGATTGTCAGACTTGATTGGGCGCACCACGGCCTGGGGACGGGGTCCTGCGGCCCGTGGACCCTGCCACAGTATTCACTCGAGGCGGATCGTGACTTTGGCTTTGATCTTCTTCTGGACTGAGCTTGCAACGGGGAGAAGTCTTGGATCCATCATCTGACAGTTTGTTTTCACGTACGGAGTCGGTCAGTGACATGACCTGTCCGCGTCGGCACTGCATTGCATTACGAATGTACATATGCACTCCGTGCTCCGTATATAAAGAGGACAGACACCTGGCGCTGCCAAATTACTTACTTGCTCTGATGTCGTATGCCCCGTATGCCCCGTATGCCCCGTATGCCCCCCGCGTATGCCCCCCGCGTATGCCCCCCGCGTATGCCCCGTACAAGCACGTGCAGCTTTTGTCATCTCAGCTGCATCCAACCACGGGCAGGAAGGATCCCAATGCCCCTTGTCCAGACGCGCCCTGGCTGGCTCAGATGGCTCAGATGGCTCAGATGGCATCCGTTGCAGGCGCCCCGTCCGGCGGGCGATGTAGGGGCTGCGATCAGATTCTGCAGGCGGAAAAGGAGCAGAGACGAGATGGGGGTGGGTTTGCGGACGTGAAGCCTCTACCTGGTGTTGATCTCGTTGGTCCTGGTAAGTTCGTTCATTGGTCCGTTTGTCAGTCGACTTCTGGTCTGGCGCCATAATAGCATAATAGCGGTCTGTCTTGGCGGCGGGTACCTTGATCCCCCCCCACCCCCCCCACTGGACGTGGGGCAGGGAGACACCCAAAAGTCCGCCGACGTCGGTCCAACAAGAGCGGGCTGGCGGGTGGCCTCAGACGCCGTTGATGTGACGCCATGGCAACTTTTTGGAGGGACGTCGAGTTCACGTCTCCCATGTTCCACATCACGTATTCATCATCAGCGAGCTGTTCCATCACCCAGCTAACCGCCGAGGCCTTGTCGGCCGCTCTCAGCGACAATGCCGTCTTCCACAGACTCTTCAACTCTCTCATTCTCGGTTGGCGATGCCCTCGAAACCCCCCAGGCCTCGAAAGCCACCCCCGAGTTGGTCCATACCCTTCAACATAACAGCACCGTGCTCACCCTCGCCGTCAGCCCCGAGCACGACTCAATATATGCAGGCACGCAAGACGGTGAGATTGTCGTCTGGTCATTGGATACCTTTGAACAGATTCTCCAGGTGCAGGCGCACAAGCGTAGTGTCCTGTCTCTAGCGCTGTCCCCGGACTCGTCTCTTCTCTTCTCGAGCGCCTGCGATGCCATTATAAACGTTTGGTGCCCCAGGACTCTGCGCCGCCTCTACGAGGTATACGGAGTGCACGACGTTGGTGACATCTTTTGTACTGCGTACAGTCCGCAACAGGAAACACTCTACATCGGTGCCCAGAATACAACGATTCAGTGGGTGGCGTTGAATGGCCCATCTGGATGCGTCTCGCCCGACTCGCAGAATCACCCAGATCGCCGCAGCCACCCATTCTTTGACTCGAAAGCGATTGGCGGCAGTGCCACGCCGAGACGAAACGAGGACCGGTGGGCTCTGATCCCCCGCGCGCGAGTCGTTTTGGAGATTGACGGTGGAAGCATCCGCCAATTTGCTCACTACGGTTTCGTGTATTGTATGCTCATGGCAAGAGGCCCCACGGTCAAGGTGGACTCTGACGAGGACGTTCTGATATCCGGCGGCGGCGACGGTACCATTAAACTATGGAGCTTGGGTGGTTCCGGAAGTAGTGGCCGGGATGAAGACGCGTCTGGCCGCATCGAGGAAATCATGACCTTGGGCACTGATGACGCCGAATCTGTCCTGTCACTTGCTCTGGATGGATCCTTTCTCTACGCCGGAAAGCTCGATGGCATCGTAGAGCTGTGGGATTTGGACACGACACAACGCTTGAGAGTCATCAAAGCCCATGAAGGCAATGTGATATCGCTGCAGATGGGATGGGGTTGCTTGTGGGCCGCATCTACAAATGGATGGGCCAGTGTAAGTCACGAGTTCCTCCTTCTTGCTCGCACTGCTTCACGCGAACCCTTCAGTATGACTAACCAGGTATTCCACAGAAATATAGCACGGCCCATTATGGAGCTTATCGGCACGCCTCATCAGGCGACGTTACCCAGAAGTACCAATGTCTTGCTAAATGGCAAGCACACCACGGCAAAATCTTGGCCTCCGCCGTCACAAACTACAAGTCTGGGGAATACTACATCACTGGCGGAAATGATGACAAAATCTCCATCTGGTCTGTGAAAGATTTGGCATCATTATGCAAACAAGCCACGACGAACATGAGCAATGTTCTTTTGTTTGACCCATTGCTTAACACACTGAACGAATTTGTCTCGTACAAGACTGTGTCCTCCCGCCCCGAATATGCCGAAGATTGCCGAAAAGGTGCTTCATTCCTGGCCTCGCTATTCAAGGGACTGGGCGGCCACGTTGAAATGCTCGGCACGGAAACGGCACGCAACCCTGTGGTGTATGCCAGATTCACGGGGAAAAAAGAAGCCTCGGAAAATCGCAAGCGAATCCTTTTCTACGGCCATTACGACGTAGTTGCGGCAGACGAGAAGAAGGGAAACTGGGCGACCGATCCATTCGATCTCACAGGAATCAACGGGTTTCTTTACGGCCGCGGAGTCAGTGACAACAAAGGACCAATCGTTGCCGCATTGTATGCTGTGACCGATCTTATGCAAGCGCAAAAGCTGAATAATGATGTCATCTTTCTCATCGAAGGCGAGGAGGAGTTCGGCTCCAGAGGCTTTGAGGCAGCAGTGAACAGAAACAAGGAGCTCATCGGCCACGTCGATTACATCCTCCTTGCAAATAGCTACTGGCTGGATGATGAAGTTCCGTGCTTGACATACGGCCTTCGCGGAGTGCTTCATGCGACAATCTGCGTTGACTCGCCCCGACCGGATGTTCACTCAGGAGTAGACGGATCTCATCTTTCCGACGAGCCTCTCACCGACTTGACGTGCGTCTTGTGCAAGCTGAAAGGCCCTGGGAACCGTATTCAGATCCCGGGATTCTACGACGACATCCCGCCCATCACTGCCGAGGAGGAGGCACGATTCGACGACATTGTTTCCATCATGGTCCATCACCAGTCACAACCGCTCTCCGAACGAAAGCTCAAGTCTTCCATCATGGCGCGCTGGAGAGAACCCAATCTCACGATCCACAAATACAGGGTTTCAGGACCAGACGGCAGTCTCATCAGCAGCCACGCCAGCTCCCACATTAGTCTCCGTTTGGTCCCCGGCCAGGAAGTAGAGGACGTTTCAGAAGCTCTCTCGTGGTATCTGCGCCGCGAGTTCGGCTTGCTCGAGTCCCAGAATCGAATCAGCGTCAACATTGACAATAAAGCGGAGCCCTGGCTAGGCGATCCCAACAACGAGATATTCCGCACTTTGGGCCAGGCCATCATGGAAGCCTGGCCCGATCGATTCGATCAAAGCAGCCACCCCGATGGAAAGGCTCAGGCGTCATCCGTGGGCAAGTCATCGAAACCTCGGGAACCACTTCACATCCGGGAGGGTGGATCCATTCCCGCCATTCGATTTTTGGAAAAGGAGTTTGCTGCTCCGGCGGCGAATTTTCCATGTGGACGTGCCACGGACGCGGCTCACCTGGACAATGAACGCATGAGTCTGATCAACTTGGTGAAAGCGAGAGAAATATTCGGCAAAGTGTTTGCCCGACTATAGAGAGATTGCGTCGCGAGACGCGTTGTACCATCATACAAGGGCGAGCAAGAAGGCAGCCCCGTCCGTCCGTCCGGCGTTTCCGGATACGACGGCGATTCGGGGGAAGTGTCATGTAATATAGAGCTATCACACCAGTGCCTCCCCCTTTCCTTGCGGGCGTGGAATCGTAATTTCTCAGCGATCGACGGATGGCGTGCGATGTTGGAACACGAGAATGGAAACTCCCGAAAATCCAAAACAAAGAAGGGGAAAAAAAAAAAAAAAAAGCCTTCAGCGTCAATGTCTATCAATAGAAATTGACAATGTCACACAGCAGCTCAATGTCACACAGCAGCTTTAGAGTGCACAAGACGTACGAGAACAACTCGTTTGCATCACAGCACCACACTATGCACCTGTGTAGTTCAAGATACCCTCCCCAGTCCGGTTTGAAGTTAAAAGTAGCAAACCCTTCCTTGACATGAGGAACTGACTTCCTCGGAGCAGAGGATGAACGCGTCCAACGCGCACATCACCTCGTCCAACATGCATCAGTTGAAAATCGGTGGCGACCGGGGTCACATTTCCATGACGAAGACGGCAAACACCTGCTCAACAAGTTTGTTTGGCTGGACAAGGATTCACCGATGCCCGTTTTGGCCGTTTTCGAAGGACAAAATCAATTTCCATCGCATCTGACCAGCCGAGGCTGACAGGTCAAGACCGGCCCGGCCCAACCCTTCTGGGGTGAATCAAAGACACTTGTGCTGCATAGAGGTATGACTTGACATGGCGCACGCAGGTCGAGGAACCAACAGCCAAAACGAGCAACTGCCAACGGGATTTTTCGTCATCATAGATCGTTACGTTCCTCTGCCCACTTCTACTGCTACTACTACTGCTCGCCTTCTGTCCGCGAAAGAGCTGAATTGCTTTCGTTGCAAGCAACGCGTCCCGCATCGCATCTTCATAGATGGCCCGAAGAATCACGGGTGTCACCTTGATGATCCGGGTATACTTTGTTTGTTACCAGGAGCCTACCGACGGATGACCCCTGACCCCTGCCCTTCCCATCTCGTGGAGCAATTGCCACAGCCGCTTTGTCGTGTTTGTTGGTTGGTTGGTTTGTTCGCTGCAGCAATCGAGTCATGGGTGTGCCATGCTTGATTCGCGTCTTCATTGTCCTGTCTGCGCGTCATCTGCCCCTCTTCTTGGTCAGGCAGAGTCGCTAGGGCAGCTGCTGCCATATGGGAGCCATGCACATCTTCAATGGCTGTGTTGTCTGTGTCTGTGTCTGACCAGATGACTCTGCAGTAAACGCATATCCACATGGCGCCAGACCAAGATTGTGCGACTGCTTTCAGTTCCCGCATGCTTGTAGCCAGATCTCGGGCCGCATGTGTCGCGTTGATGCGGCAAGATCCCGGGCTGTTGATGTCCTGAGCAGACGCCACGGGGCAGGCAGACCGTCACTGCCAACAACAGGAGGAGAGGCTCTTGGTATCGTGCAGAGCGCCGAGTAAACCTGACAGATCAAACAGCCTGCCAAGGCCAAAAGGCCAAAAGGCCATATAGGCGAGTGGGCGGGACTATGAACCAAAAGGACCCTGCCTATGAACGTTGCACCAATTGTTTTTTTTTTTGTTTGAGGTTGACACCAAACCTCCTCCTTCATCTTCTTCCTGCCACTTTCTCGCTCGCTCGGTTATGTGTCTTTGGGCGTCATACAACCCATAGATAGGTTTGGAGTTTCCCTCCTTTTCATCGTCTTGGCTACGACGAGCTTTCGTCCCAGATGGGCAGTATGGGAAATCTGCTGGTCAAGTCAGAGGCGACGCCGTCTGCCGACCGTCTCACGGCCATATCAAGACAGATTGGAGAAAATACGCAGATACTAACCGAGCGATTACACGCACGAGGGCTGAGTGCCCCGTCCTATGAGGCAGAAGGCCCTCCGGACTTTCCGCTGACGGGGTCGGATGCCGAAACACTCAAAGCCCGACAGCAAGTCTTGTCATTGACGAAGGAGCTGCGAGACTTGGTGCTGGGTCCCCGGGAAGCTTTGAAGCTCATGGCCCTGGATGTAAGTTGCGCCCCCCACAAATACACACATATATACGTGTATATACATGTATCGTTTATACCTGGGCAATCATTTGATCTTGACAGATTGTAAACTACGTCCCGTTACACGCCATTTACACATTCAGGATAGCCGAAGCGGTTCCTCAAGCGGGATCCATCTCATACGAGGACCTCGCGAGGCAAGTCCTCAAGGTATCGGGGTATAAGATACCCGCCTCAGAGCTTCGCAGGGTTCTGCGCCTGGCCATGGCCAACAACCTGTTCTGCGAGCCCGAGCTCGGTCACGTCGCACACAATTGCACATCGCTGGTCATGCTGGAAGACGAAGCACTCGCCAGCTGGGTCGGATTATACACTGTTGACCTATTTCTTCCCGTCGGCAACACGGTGACTGCTATGCAGAAATGGCCTGGCTCCGAAGACCTTACTGAAACTGTGGGTGGCCGAAATGGTTCCGTCGATGCGGTTCAAGCAGGGCATTGCGCTGACCACTACTGCCGTCTCTTTAGGCCGTCAACATTTCGTATAGTCATAGAGATACTTTCTTTGATCATACCCAGAGCGATGCAACGAGAGCAAAACGATACGATCTCGCCATGAGAGCTCATGGCTCCCGCGAAGGATTCGACGTCGTGCACACAGTTCAGAGCTACCCGTGGGCCAAGCTGGCCAGCGCCACGGTTGTTGACGTAAGGACTGCCTACCCACCATCGTTCCCGGGCATACTGAAGCCAGTATTGCAAAGCGAAAAATAAAAAATAAAAAATAAAAGATAAAGCAAAATGAAATTGACTAACATGGTTGACGGGAACTTCAGATGGGCGGCAACGAAGGCCATGTATCAATGGCCATCGCAGAAGAATTCCCCTCGCTATCGTTTGAGGTCCAGGACCTGCCGGGCATGCGATGCGAAAAGACGCTGGGTGAAGTACCAGCTCACTTGGCAAACCGAGTGAAGCTGACAACACACGACTTCTTCGACGAGCAGACGACGGTGGCGGGGGCCTACTTCTTCCGTCACGTCTTCCACGCGTTCCCAGACAAGGTGGTTGTGCGGATCCTCAAGAAGCTCGTCCCGGCGTTGAGGCAAGGGGCCCGCGTCATCATCAACGATGTGGTGCTGCCTGCGCCGGGAAGTGTGTCGTTGATGGAGGAGCGCACTTTCCGGCTGCTGGATGTCCTGATGAAGACGGTGTGTAATGGGCGCGAGAGGGAAGTCGGCGACTGGAAGACGTTGTTCGAGGAGGCTGACGCCCGGTTTGCCTGGCAGGGGGCGTGGAAGTCGAGCGGGAACCTGTGGTTTGTCGAGGCCGTCTGGGATGATGACGGCGGTGAAAAGATGGCCCCGTGGCCACGTAATCCGTAATGTAGTCGCTGCTTTGTCGGCTTGTTGGAGACCAGACGTGACGTCTCACGCGAGCTGTTGTACCGAGACCAAGACGGGGGGGGGGGGGTTGTCCAGTAGTCCCGATCGTATAATTGATATTGCGGTAGACTGAGCGACGGAATCGTGTCTAGGTATCTGATTCATCAGTCTAGTTTTCTCACTACGGCTTTCCTTTCCCCGGGGATTTACGCCAGTCCGTCCACTTCTATTTCCCAAGGAACAAATAAAGACCGGAAAAAAAAAACCAGAAGCTAAGCACCTACATCAAGCCCTCGACCGCGTTCTATCACCGAGACTTTCTAGAAAATTTCCACCGCCATAGTAGCGTGATTACTCGAGGCGAATACCTCACCCCCCTGCATTAATGTCCATGCTCCCATGGTGAATCGCCTTGCTCACCGCCCTCGTTCTCGTTGGCAAAGCCTCAGTCAGATAAGTTGCCGTATTCGAAGAAATTGCACCATGTCTTGGACGACTATGAGAGATTCTGGCAGCAAAGAGTCCGTCCGAGAGCGGCAGGCAATGAAAAGGTGGCAGAGCCAGAGCACCCACCCCGTCCGTCAGGTGTCCTGCAAGCACCAAAACCTCCTCTCAGGCTAGACAAGCTCTGCGACGGGATTATCGGCCTAGACGTCCTCGTCCTCGGGTGTCATATCCGAGAAGCACGTACCCTGGCTCCTTCATGAGGAGGATGTCCGTTTCTCAGACTGGCAGTCTCTTCGCTCCCATGTCGCCCCGAGCATCGCGGTGTCAGGAACGAGACCTACTTCGAACTTGGCCTCCTACTCATGCTAGCGGATTTGACGCGAGCAGACTTTATGTCGTATAACAGGCCCGCCCGACAGAGGCACCTGCGGGAAGACAAGATATTCCAGCAACCAATCAGCTGCGGGAAACGGGCAGCAAGTTCGTCAGTCATGCAGGGCAGCCGGTTACATGGAGAACCGATCATCTGGGCCAAGGGAGAGATCGCATCGCCATGTGGCCTTGCCCTTGCTCTCTGGTTCAGCTCTCTGGGGAGTTCCCACTGATCCGTCATCGCAGACGGGCCCTTATTATTGGTGGACTGAAATGTAGTAGTATCCACAGCTCGCCGGCGTCGAACTTCCCACAAAAGCAGGACAATAATGTGATGCTGAACCTGATGAATGGTTTGGCATGCAACTGACTCACGAATGCGCTAACAAAAGACTTTGCAACGGGCACGTGCCGCCCGCGCCTGCGAGAGCAAGAGAGGTTCAATGAATGAATCGGGGCAAAGACAAGAAAGGCAGAGAGGCAGCGAGTGAGAGCAGACCAGGTGCCATCTCGCGATTGGCTAAATCGTTGGAGCGCGCGGATTAGTAAGACTCACGGTTCCGCCAATGCTGTGTAGCGCAGCCAGACTGCCTGTGCTCCTGCCGATAAGTTGCTTCTTCCTGTCCCAGGCAGATCGGCCGATAAGCGTCAACTCCAGTCCCATGTCGGTCTGGCACCTCGCAAGGGATGCATGCGATGTGCTCCAGTCCAAGTCTCCGACTCGCGATGGTCGAAGAAACCCACTGGACACTTGGCCGACGTACCGGACGCCGCCCTTGAATGCTCTCTTTGTCCCGGGGATGCTCTGTCAGAAACTCCGGATTCCGCACGCCACTGGAAATTGCCATCTCGTGCTCCCTCCGATGTGTGTCAGGCCTGGATGGAGCCTTAGGTACTCGAGGAGTAACATCCTGGAAAGCAGCTGAGCCAACACCAGTCGGCAGGGAATTGCTTAGTACATGCCTGGTACTTCGTACGACCCTCATCTCCATCGATCAATCCCCCCCCAACCATGGCTTGCCCGCACCTGCCCTCCCTGCTAACTTGCCCACTTTTCGGCGTCTCCTTTTGCTTGGGCCACCCAACTGGCGAGGCTCACGCGCTCGTTTTCTCGTCTGTCAAGCCCGAACCATCTAGGCTTGCAACTGTACATAGCCTACAGACCTATACACGGCAAGACGTCTGGCTCGACTTCACCACTCTGTACGTGTCGTGCCATCATTGTGTCAACATCATCCTCGGGGCTCAACTGCCCGGCGCTGAATCCACCACCGCCTCTTCCTGTGTGCCGGCTCCGGCGTTGCCTCTCTCGCAGACAATCCGGCCATGACAACGTCACCGATACCCTCCGGCCAGGAGTTGGAGCCCCGGCGTCCTCGAAGCGCCCAGACAGTGTCCGTCAACATAGCCGAAGGTTCCGAGGATAATGGACGACGATTTCAACTCCAAGTCAGCGAGTGCGTTGAGACCAAGACGGTCACCACCACCACACGGCTTACTCGAAAGTTTCCTCGTGTCTTTCTCCGTGACCCGGCCCCGCTCGAAACTCTCGACACCAAGGAGTATCCATTAGCCTTGAAGCCAACGCCACCGGAATTGCTGGAGTTTTCTTACGAAGCCCCCGACGAGGAACGGCTGGAGGAAGAAGCCTTTGATGGTGAGGAAGAAGACGATGTCCCACAGAACCGAAACTGTGGGCAAGAAGCGGCAAAATTGGTACGTTGCACATATCACCACATGCATGCCCCTCTGGCGGCAAAGATTATGCAGACAAGCCATGTCGAGCAACGGGAGGCCGCCACCGCGGCCGTCATTCCACTCTTTTTATTTATTTATATATGCTGACTGTCAGTCGATGAAAGCAGATGAAACCACTGACAACTGGTACTCTAACCCCAACTGCCGTCAAACTTGAGCCGGGCCTTCACGAAACCCCAATACAAAGTCGAACTAGCCGGTTGTCGTCACGCTCTCCCTCGGAAGGGTACACGCGACAGACTCGACAGGCTCGTGCTAGCCTCGTGGGATCACCAACTGCCATTGTGTCCCAAACGCCTCTAGGGTCTTTCTTCACACCCAGAACATCCCAAAGACTAGCCAGGTCCTCCAACCCTCATGCTGTATCAGATAAGCTCAGGCGGCCGATGACACAAGGCAGCTCGACGGCCACAGGTCTCGCTGGCAGCGGCAACACATCCACCAATGGCGTGCTGACCTCGAGCCGTCGCGACGTCGGAGAACGACTGTCCCGAGGAGGATCCGGCTTTCTGGCCACACCCGACACTTCGGAGCTCATCAGCTCCCCCCAGCGAAACCGTTTCTCCCAAGCCGATCGTCTCCCGGCATCTCCTGATCCATTGCAGGTGCCGACCGGCACTTGTGATGCTGCCAGCCCAGCAGGAAGCGATTCGCACACTGTCTTCAGTAGCAATGTTGCTACACCCCCCATCACAGACGCAGAGCCCGAGCCTTTTGGAGACGCAGACGACTCGCTCCAAGACTCTCTTCGCGCTGCTCTTCAGCACAGGCCTACAATTGACGTCGTGGCTGCGCAGGATGCAAGTTTGCCCAGTCCGAGACTGTCCCCGACTTTGGCCGCCTCTCAGCTACACACCGCCGAGTCTGACGGTGGTGCTCAGTCAAGCTTTCAAACATCGACGACAGACAACACCTTGTCCTGGGCGGATGAGTCCCGGGCGGATGAGTCCCATCCACGAGAAGATTCCCAACACCCGCAACCAACTCATCCATCTCAAGCACATGGTGACCGCCGAGTTTCTTCAAAGCGATCAGTGTTTGGAGATGCTCATCGCCCTTTCGCCTTTGACACTCAGGGCCTTCTCGAGGCCTTCGATTCAATGAAGACGGAAATGAAGTCCTTCATGATGTATCAGTTTCTGCGTCGGTGCCCGCGTCCTACGCTGCGAGTCATTGCAAATGCTGTGAACCCGGCCCTCAAGTGCGACTTTCTTAGACAGCTTCCCTTGGAACTCGGGTACCATGTCCTTGCATGTCTCGACCACGCGGACCTGTGCAGAGCTGCCCAAGTTTCCAAGCACTGGCGCAACATTGTGGATCGTAACGAAACGGGCTGGAAAGAGCTCTTGGACAGCGATGGCTACTCGATGGCGCCTGGTGAACTGACCAAGGCTATCGTGCAAGGCTGGGGCTGGCAAGATCCTGTTGGCGCTTCCGGCTATGAACAAGATCTGAGCATGCACGGGCGTCTTACTGCCTCGGAGTATGAGCTGACGCGAGCCTTCCGAAACGATACTGCCCCCAGGTCTTCCAGGAGCTCCAAGCGGAAGCGGGCTTTGAACACGTACTCTGCATCAGAACGATCGAAGCGACGAGCTGGAGCATCACAAGAGTCTGCCGTCTCTAGCGGCGTGCGGGATTCAAAAACTCACACTCAAGTCAAGCAGCACAAGTCCGAGGGCCCACTCTCGGCCGCCAACGCCGCCGCCACTGCCGTCCCGGACCCCCAGCTGGGCCTGCCCAGTCTTCGACAACTCCATCTCTTCAAGTCCATCTACCGTCGTCACCATATGATTCGCAAGAGCTGGACTAGTGGCGAGGTCAAACCGGGTCATGTGGCATTTGCGGCTCATCCTCGCCATGTGATTACATGCTTGCAATTCGACGACGACAAGATCATAACTGGAAGTGATGACACTTTGATCCACATCTACGACACCAAAACCGGCAAGTTGCGAAAGAAACTCGAGGGCCACGAGGGTGGTGTGTGGGCTTTGCAGTACCAAGGCAACATTCTCGTATCAGGGTCGACTGATAGGTCAGTCCGCGTATGGGATATTGAACGGGGTCTGTGTCAACAGGTGTTTTATGGCCACACTAGTACGGTGCGATGCCTGCAAATCCTCATGCCCACCGAGACGGGAAAGGACACCAGTGGTCGCCCAATCGTACAGCCCGAAAAGCCATTGATCATCACCGGTTCGCGTGACAGCCAACTTCGGGTGTGGCGTCTCCCCGAAGTTGGTTCCCGGCGGTACATCCAGACGGGACCTCCAGCCCAGGAATCCGACTGCCCTTACTTTATCCGAGTTCTGACCGGCCACACTCATTCTGTCCGCGCAATTTCGGCCCACGGCGATACCCTCGTGAGCGGTTCATACGACAGTACGGTCCGTGTCTGGCGAATCAGTACTGGCGAATCTTTGCTCGTACTCCGTGGACACTCGCAGAAAGTGTACTCTGTTGTCCTTGATCACAGGCGTAACCGATGCATTTCTGGCTCCATGGACTCGCTCGTGAAGATTTGGGATCTTGCAACAGGGGCTTGTCTCCATACTCTTGAGGGCCACACGCTCCTTGTTGGGCTACTGGACCTCCGAGATGAGCGGCTTGTGTCTGCAGCAGCAGACTCTACGCTCCGAGTCTGGGACCCGGAGAATGGAAGGTGTAGGAACACCCTCATGGCGCATACTGGAGCCATCACTTGCTTCCAGCATGATGGGCAAAAGGTTATTAGTGGCAGCGAGAAAACGGTCAAAATGTGGGATGTCAAGACTGGGGAATGCGTGCAAGATTTGCTAACAGATCTTACTGGCGTCTGGCAAGTCAAATTTGATGGGAGGAGATGTGTGGCAGCCGTGCAGCGAGATCAGCTGACTTATGTCGAGGTAAGCGAAACTCTCCCCTTTTCAATCCATGTGGGCTATCCCGAGAAAACCCACTGACGCGGGAATCCCAGATTTTGGACTTTGGGGCCATCCGTGATGGTCAGCCGGCTGAAGAACTCGGCAAACGTATATTGCTGAACGAGCATGAAGTGCGCGAAATTATTGAAGACGGAGCTGTCTGAGGAAAAAAGAAGAAGAAAAAAACACACACACACACACAAGGCATCTGTCTATACATGAAACCAGATTTGAGGAGCACATGAAATAAGCGTAACGAGATACGAGGATTTGTTTGGCGTGATTATGCGGACATGGCATTAGTGAATGATTGCATTAACAAAAGGTCGCCCCCAGCGACATGATGGATTAGGCTTTGTTGTTCACTTTTGATATCAAAGTGTGCATTACTAGGATGGGAAGGTTTCTGGCGTCGAAAAGGGTTCTTACGAAAGAGTCATGTTGATAGTGGATTTGCTCTTGCAATTATTTCGAGTAATTGGCAGATGTGAAAGGTCTAGAGAGTGCCTGTGCATGAGAAGGAGTTGTCAATGAACAAATTGGATGAGAATGATGATTAATATGCAGGTGACATGTGGTTCTATCGTCCTCGTATTGGGTTACTACACTATTGGAGCCTAATGTAATCCGCAGCATGGTTATCAAAAGTATTGGCTGAGGACTTTTTAAAAGGCAGCCATGGATCAACTTGGGGCGCATCCGGTGGCCGATGAAACAGATTTTGAGGACATACACCCCACTGTAGCTCCTCTAGGCTCAGGGGTCACGGGCTCATTCCAGAGGATGGATGCCATCAGTGGGGGTGAATAACTCGGTGTACTTGTGGGAAGTGCCCAAGTTGGGTACGGATGGGAAAAAAATGAGATGGGAGTCTACTTGCGCCGTATGTTCTTCGTCTTATCAGGCAGAAAGACTCGATGTCTTTTTTTGGGAAAGAGCGAGTGGGGAAGGCGTCTAGTCCAAGTCCAAGTCCGGTGATGACGTCCAACCATGATGATATCCTGCAATGCACTCCAAACTTGCAGATGAAGTGGACACTGACACTCCCTCTGGGGGGCCCTCTGGGCTACGACGAGCGCTCCGTTGCCAGCGAAGCCGAAGATGGCCGTGGCACACCCATGTCATGTCCTTCGTCGGGAGGTTGGGCAACAGCTGCAGCTGGTCATTGAATGCAGGGCGGCCCGCATGCAGATGCAACATGACTTTGCAATTGGGCTGCGTGAGTGGTTTTACCCGACGCAATGGATGTCGCCAGCCAAGTCGGGGCACGAGAGGGGTTTTTTTTTGGATCTGGAACTCTGGAAGTGCGATGGTGGTGTCGATTTGCGCTCTTTGAAATACGTGGAGAGGCAGCCTACGGGCAGCCTGGCAATGATTCAAACTTGGTCTCAGAATTCCAGGGAGAACAGACGGAGCCTGGAACCTCATTCATCAGCTCACCGGGTGTGCGGAGCGGGATGCCCCCGAAATGGAATCAATTCAATCGATTTCAGTTGGTTGTCCCGATTCATCCGTTTCGAGTGGCTGGGCAAGTAACAAGTACAACTAATCCGTATTGCAGGCCAAGCAGGAGCTACCACTTGTCCGTCACCTATTGAGTGATCATCATGCACCAGCGCCTGACGAGACGTGCAAAGCAGGGTGAGGAACTTGTGACGGCCAATAGGCACCGACGTCGCAGAACCAGACTGGGGCCAGATGAGGCAATGATGAGCACCGCACAAATGTTAAAAATCTCCTTCCTCCCCTCACCCTACTTGTGTGACCCCAACCAGCACGGTAGCTATACGGAGTACTCCGTACATATATCATCAGTTAGCATCGACTGCAAACGACCTGCGCATTCTCCCTACGCTGCCGCTGCCGCTGCCGCTGCCGCTGCTTCCCCCTGACTTGGTTCCTGTGTTCCTGTGTTGTTCCTGTGTTGTGTCTTGGTGGATCGTACGGGATAGTACTCTGTAGTGGGGGGGGGGTTGTTTGTTGCTCCATTCGATTCCAGGGTTCATTTTCCGGAACATCTTCACCGACGCCATCAAGGTGGGGTTCGAGGGTTCGAGAGTCGAGACACAGACGGCCATCTTGAACCGTGATTCAATACCGCCTTTTTGGCACTCCTTTTTGGGAGCTCGCCGAACTATGAAGCTATAGCTGCCTCCCATTCCCTTCCCGGCCAGATCTGCTGTCGCTCCATCTCGAGCCAACGAGCAGCCATAGAGGTTTCGGCCGTTTGGCTCTCCCACCAACATGCCGCTCGAACAAACTGTCACCATAGTCAACAACTCGGGCAAGATAATTAGCACCGTACGTTGGTTGCCCCGTCCGAGCTCATGACACTCGCGGCGCTTTTTGGAGGACCAAAAAGTGACTGACAGTGCTTAAACAGGGAAAGCAGCTTTTCTCCATCTTCAAAGAGGCAAAGGCATCTTACGACGAGAAGAAGGCAGAGATCAAGGGACTAAAGCGCGCCGAGACATTCGACCAGCCACGAAGCTTACAACGCCAGAATGACCATCGTCGCCCACGAACCTTGGCCGCCCGGCACGCCGCGTATGAGCCCGAGTATTATACCGAGTATGATTACGGCAAAAACCCCCCCGAATATTCAGACGGTCGGAGCCGTTCGTTCGATGTATACAGCGAGACAAGCTCTCGAAGGAGTCATCGGGGCTCGCCTTCTCAAACGAAACAACGACACCACGTCTCCAGAAGCCGTCCCGCGTTGACGGAAAGCAACCTCAAGACACTGAGTGAGGTCTCCAGCACGGCTCCAACCAAGGCTCCGAACAAGGTTTCAGCGCGGAAAGCGTATCGTAGCCCCTACGCAGAGACTCTTCCAAAAGATAGCCGCATCTCTTGGATGAACCTGACGCAGTGTGACACCAAGATTGCTGCCGAGCCGGATTGGAGGCAGAGCACACTTCTGCCACGCAGACGATCCGAACCAGAGATTGGCACGCACCAGACACCCAAGGCTAAAGAAATCGACATGCATCTCGCTTATGGCAACGTCCCCCCGGATTTGGCAGATAGAGTTGACCTGGATCCGTCCATGACGGGTGAAAACCAAGCAAACCAACTCGTGCGCAGGGTTGAAGGCCTCTTGGACGAAGCACATTGTGTGCAGCATTCGGCCACGTCCATCATCAAGCATCTGCAGGAGAAGCCAGAGGCCGCAGCCGCAGTCGCACTGACGCTTGCCGAGTTGTCCGCTGTCGTCGGCAAGATGTCACCAGCATTTCTCGGGTTCCTCAAAAGCGGATCTCCGGCCGTCTTTTCTCTGCTTGCGTCACCTCAGTTCTTGATTGGCACCGGTATCGCTGTTGGCCTCACTGTCGTCATGTTTGGCGGGTGGAAGATTGTCCAGCGAGTGAGGGAACAACATGCTGCTCGCGAAGCATTGACGTGGGAAGGGGCCCCAGTCGATAGACCGGCATTGTTGAGAAGTCGGAGTGAACAACAAGCCGGCAGCTTTGAAGAAGCTTTGATTGTCGATGATGAACTGAGTACCATTGAGACATGGCGGCGAGGCATCATGCCTCCCGGTGCTGATAATGAAAGCGCTGATATCGAGCTCATCACGCCCGTGGCGGAGCGAGCTCAGAGAGAAAAGTACAGCAAGGATGACTTCGACGTTCGCTCACACAGAAGCACACGCACGGCAAGGACCAACAAGACAACAACGAAGACATCCAAGACATCCAAGACGTCGAAATCTAGCAAGACACAAAAGACGTCGAGTAAAGGCAAAGAGAAGGAGGTGGCTGAAGGCCGAAGCAGCAGGAGAGCCACTGTTGAGAGCATTGCCGGCGATTCAGAATTCGGGACACGCAAGTCTAGCAGCAAGGACAAGGAAAAGGAACGACCCAGAGATCGAGGTGTCAAGATGATTGAAGATGGTCGAAGCAGTGGCATGGAGCTCATGTTTCGACCAAAGGCGCAAAGCCAGGGCGACAATATGCTGAAAGCGCTCTTCAAGAGCAAGGACAGAAAGGAAAGGGGGAGCAGGACTGAGCTTGTCATGGCTTAGATGGATGGGCCAGGGATGAATGATATACTACAGACAATAGGCACACGGAACCGAGACCCATTCGGGATTGATGCATACGACTAGACCCCCATACTAGAACGCATTGGATGACGAGGAAAGAAAAGGGCGTTCTGGACGGCGTCGAATCACATTTGGGAATTTGGAGATGCACGCGATGTAATTCAACGTGTCCTGTATATAATGATTTCTACTTTTTTTTTTCTTCTTCTTTTTTCTTTCCCTTTGTTCAGGGCACGTTTTAATTAGATTGAACTGTTCACAATTCCGAAGAGGCACTGGCCATGGCGTATATGGGATTCACCATGACCACGTGGGTTTTGTTCATGCTGGCTCCACGAAACGAGTATGAAAACTGCCAGTTGCTTGCAGCAGCCGTATGCTCGCCCTTGTTGTTGAGAAGCACAAGGCCTGCATGGACGGCGGGATACTTGGCGACCATCCCCAGCACGGCATCCTCGGCGGCCTCGAGGGGCGACATGGCTCTCCGCATACTTTCGACGGCCTGATAGCAGGGCGAGAAGCGCATCATGATGTCCCCGTCGCCGGTGGCGCCGCACCCGCCGACGTCGCTGTCTACGTAGGATCCGCTGCCGGCAATGGGGGCGTCGCCCACGCGGCCGGGCACCTTGTGCGCTTTCCCGTTTGTCGTGGTGCCGGCCGCCATGGCGCCGTTGGCACCCAGCGCGACCAGGGAGATGGTGTCGTGTCCGCGTGCTCGTCCCCGTGCTCGTGCTCGTGCTCCGGAACCGCGCGGCGTCGGTCCGTCGAGGGGGAGGAGGAGGAGCGACGGCGGCGGCGAGTACGGCCCGCAGGACGTGCGCGGATCGGGGTCGACGCCGACGAGCAAGGTGTGACGCGTGTGGTCGAGAACGTGGCGCGCCACGGCGACGGCGTCCTTGATGCGGCGCAGGGCCCCCACGGCGCCGACGTCCATGGTGGTGCCGTCCATGATCATGGCGTCGAGCGTCGTCTCGCAGGCCTCGTCGGGGGAGCCGCCGTAGCCGACTGTGCCGTCGCACCGGCTCTGCTCGCAGGCTGAGAGGCCGGCCTGGACGGCGTCGAGCACCGGCGTGTGCGTGCGGGGGTTGCGAAGCGCCGAGGACGCGGCGTCGGCGGCGACGGTGAAGGCGCCGGACCAGGTGTGCACTACCATGGGGGGTGATGCGCTGCCGCTGGCGGCGGGGAGGATTGGGAACAGCAGGCCGATTACCTGGAGGGTGGTCTGCAGGGGCGACATTTTCTTTTTGTTTTTTTCTCGTTTGCTGGGGGGGGAGGGGGGAGGG
>JFGX01000388.1:0-24682 GCA_000729855.1 Epichloe aotearoae | reverse complement strand
AGGAGCCTCGGGGCATCAGTCATGTCGTGGCTGTGTGCCTCGAAGCCTCAGCTGAAGCTGACGACCCGTACGGTGCCTGCAAGCGGAATGGCAAGGGGGGGGAAATAAACGGAAGCTCCTAGGACGCAGGTCCCTACATACTTTTGACGCCAGCCGATCACAGCCCATTGCATCCGGAGCAACCACCTCATGCAGCCTGCATGCTCTCACGAGATTGTACACGATAGGGCTACGCGGCAAGGTCCGCCACGCCCTTGCCAGGACTGCGAAGGGAGAACAACCACCCCTGGTTTGAAAGGCCGTCCCTGACATCAGCGCCAAGACCGTGGCTGCCTGCCCAGAACGGCGGATGCCCCGTTTCGCTGATCCAGCTCCAGGCAGCGAGATCCCTTTTTGAGCGTTTATTTTTTTTTTCCACTTTGGTTTGGGCGATGGAAGGGTGCCTCGTGGGATGCCTTGCCTGCCGCTTTGTTTTCACGGTGGATCCTGTGGTGTCCATCGGGTAGTCCGTACTGTGGTCCGTAGGGATCGACTCCATTGCTGGTCGCATTCAATCAGAGTTTCGTGCAGTGCAGGTGTATTACACTCCTTGATTATTCTACAAATCTACATAACAGGGGTAATTGAGCTGTTTAGAAATTAGGTAGGAGATAGAAAAGACAGGGGCTAGGATGAATAGGTACCTTGGAATTGTAGATAATTTATATAGAAAATAATATATCGTTTAGTAGCGCTTGTCCTGCATTCTCTGTGTAATGCTCTAATAGTGGCTAGTCTGCGCGGCTCGAATGTCTGTTAGAGGGGAACGAAAAATAAAATAATTCAGGGGGAAAGTGTACACTGTACAGGTCAGGTAGCACGGGGCAGCAAGTTTGGCAAATCCAGCTGTGAGATTCAGGTCTTTTAATAGATTGACAGAAAGAAGGAAGAGGAACACAGTTCTGTGATACAACATTGCCATTGTCTAAGTCTAGTCTATAAAAATGCTTTCCTGAATTGCCCAACATGCCCTAAAAATGCATCACTTGTAACCCAAGACCTGAAATCGATGACCCATAACCCATAACCTACAACCCATACCGTTCGTCAAACATGTTGTACATGGACCATATTTTTCGAGAATTGCAGACGGAAGCTCTCCTCGCTGGATCTCCTACTCCATTGAGGCCGTAGCGTATCTCGATATGTGGCACAGCTCAGCCCGTCTCGGCGTAGTTGCAGCTCGAGCATTGAGCTCGGTGACAGTTGGGGCAGTAGCTGTCCAAGGCAACAGAAAACCAGCCAGAGTGGCAGCCGCACTAGCACAATGTCAGTCAGTGGCCGAAGCTCGACTGAAACCAACTGTACGTACACACTGCCAGTAGTTGGGGTAGTATGTAGCGATGACCAACTCGGTGGCATCGACGTCGTAAGTTCCGCACATGTGGGAATTGTGGTGAATGGTGATGGAATCTATGTCAAGTTGTTCAGCACCAAAAGGTTGTTGCGTTTCCTGCCTGTGTGCAAAGAGTGTCCTTGGTGTGTGATGAAGATGTGAGTGATGAAGAGGCAGGAACTTTCGAGGACATCATCGACTCCCATCGCCAGATATATATAATTTCATCGACATTGGCAGGGCGTGTGTCGAAGCACCTTGCAAAACTCGTTTGTTTGGGGGCATTCTTGTAATTCACGTCAGACCAGGTGGCAGTGTGAGGCCTCATGAACATGGCCAGAGAGAAAGGCTTCGTCTAGGCTGTCAAGCGAGAAAGGCCCCCAGAACCAAGACAGCCATGTCGCTTGTCAAGATGAGTTCATGGGCCATGCTATTGGTCAAGGACGGGTTGGCTCAATGCTTTCGAAACACACGAGTACACCAGCCTTGTGAGGCATCTTGGATGAGATTGCCCCGAAAATAGGCATCACTCGAGGTCCCTTGCTTGCTGGCGCCATCCACCAGGCAAAGGTGGATTCGAGGTGAAGACAGCGGAGTCACTCGGCCACAAGTACACTTCTCGCACGAGGCGTTGGTGGATTCGTGACAAGACTTCGGACGTGGTCATCTGCGACCAATCTGCAGGAAAATGATTCGGGTGGCTGCTCTCCTGCCTAGCCCCCGTTGGATTGACACATTTGGTGATGAACTAGGTATTCTGCCGTGTCCGGCGAAAGAAGGGCGAGGCGGCCGGGCTGCGGTTTTCGTCGTTGTCCATGGCGGCGGCGGGGCATTGGCGTAAGACGCCGGGCTGGTCAGAGCGAGCAACCCGTGGCATCAGACTCCAGGCCTTGACGACTCGCATGGGAGCATCTGGCTGGTTCCGTAGCAATGTCAACTTGTCGAGGCCCCAGCATTCGGTGTTGCCTTGGTCCATTGCCCCCCTTCGGTAAGCAGCCCATCATTCAACCTTCTGGAACGCGGCGGGTCCTCGCAAAGGCGACAAATCGTGGCGTAGCAGCTTTGGTGGCTGACATAATAGCACAAGGTCCTACATGTAATCCGTATATAGAGCTTGGGCTTCTTCAGCGTTGAAATGGACAAACGAGGCTGACCAGTCTGGGGCTTCGAAGGAGCCTTTTAAGCAGCGGTTTTTGCACGACGGTGAGAAAATGTGGGGTGCAAAGTTGCAAAGCTTCCTGCATAAATCGTACTCGAAGCTTTTCGAGTTCCAAATATACCAGCTATTTTTAGTGGCAAATGCAGGCAGCTCACTGCAACGCTTGTAACGCTTACAACGCTTGCAACCTCTTCTATGTATAGAATTCCTCCCTTCCTTTTTATCATCACGAGGCCGATAGCTCTACTAAAATCAACACCTTCAAACATCGCACATATAGGCATCTCAATTATTAAATTACAGACGCGAGCCACACCAAAATTGGGTGTGGGGACCGTTCTTCCGGATCAGGACTAACGCGATATGCGCATTTACATAGTGACCCTTTGGAGTTGAGAGGAACCCTGTTCGAAAGGGTTTCACCACACTTGACCCATCCACCACTTCTTGCAGGGTGAGGGAATCCCACCACAATACTCCAAATGCCGTGCAGGTAGGGAGAAGGACCTCATGCCTCTAACTATTGGGCAATGCAATAATAAGCTGTACATGTCTCATGGACGGGGTTTCGTCTTCGGGCAGAAGTGCATCCTCTGCATCGCGGTGGGCCCCATCCTTTTCAAAGTTCATCACTCTTGCCCAATGGAAAGAACACATTCGCGCCACCATGTGGCTCCAACTGAGCAATGAGATGGAAGAAGAGGTCGCACTTGCCCAATCCATACGTCATTGGCGCTAAAGAAGCTTGACCTTGGAAATTAAACAAAACGTGTCCGCGGGCCGGTCCCTGAGCATCGCGTCTATCTTTTACAACAACAGCAATTATCTTTCTCCTGCCCCTCGAGTTCGCGTGTCCAGTCATTTCGCCGTTTCGCCAAGTCTACGTGCGAAGGCCTCCGAAAAGCGTGTGCGATAGACCATCGTGCTTTCTCCTTTTGCGACAGCCCCGCCGACCCGTTCCCGTCCCACCAGAAAAAAAAAAGACGTGCCGCGTCAAATCGCGCATCATATCGCGCATCATGGGTTTCTTCACCACTTCAGTTAGCTACTTCGCCTTCTCGGCGCTGCACCTTGTGTGCTTCGCGCTCGCGCTGGCAGTCTGCGGGCTGTATGGCCAGGATCTCAGCAGTGCTCAAAAGGAGGGCAAGTACAGTGATTCCAAATGGGTAAGCATCGCCATTCTTTGCACTTCCGAACTTTCATCGCCAAGATGGGCCTGAGTCTAACCTAGAGGCGTTGCTAAAGGTCTATGCCGTCGTTGTCGGGGCGCTTTCTGCGGCCACTTGCGCTGTGTACTTCATCCCTGCTCTACTTCGTCATTCCGGCGTGATCGGTGCTGCGTGGAATTTTGTGCTCTTCATTCTTTGGATTGCCCTGTTCGGTGTTTTCGGCTCGGTATGTGCCATCACTTCAATTACGAGAGTCGCGTCTTGAACGTCGCGACGCGCGTGGATCTTTTCTCTATTCTTGTCATTTGCTAATGAAGGCCAGATGTACATACATGAGAATGCCGAAGGTGACAGCGGAATTCGGCGCATGAAGAGTGCCGTCTGGGTTGACCTCGCGAGCGCTCTTCTTTGGCTGTTTTCTGCCGTCGGCGCTACGATTTATTGGTGGAGGCACCGCGATCACCGCTCTCAATTCACCGGACGTGCCCATGTCTAGGTGATGATGCGATGCCACGACGATGAGGAAAAATCACGCCGTGCAACAAGGCTAGATGCAGAAGGGGGCGATGCGCAATGGACGCTGAACGAGATGCCAGGTCGATTTTTTGCTTTGGGCGTCACGGTGTCAAGGAATACCCGGCAGCCGCAGTGGAAGGACACGATTCTGGAACGCCACAACTGTTATGAGGATGCCAAAGAAGGCGACAGATGCAGCGTGCGAGCTGTTGGCATAGATGGCTAAGAGGCGGGCATTAGTTCTTGTTTTGTTTTTGTTTTCCCATTCTTTTCCACCCAATACTTATAATACCGCATTAATAATAAACATGAGCATATACGCACCTTTCAGGAATGTACTAAACGCCTCGCTAATTCGCGTAGAAAACACGGCGGGTCTCTTCACAACAGCAGCCAAGCGAGCTCAGTGTCAATGTCCCCTATCAATTAACCACTTCAAAGCTCGGCGTGAAGCTCAGAAGAAGTTCGGACGGGAGGATGGTTTGACCCGCATGCTGAACAAGCCACTGGCGATCATGTGTCACGCCGATCCATCGCCGCCATCACATTACAGCACGGTAATAATGCTGGTCCGAACATGTCACGTACAATTTGCAAGCCCATGTTCTTCATTTTTCATGCCAGGTCTTCAGGGGGCAGCTTGTGTCAACACTCCGAAAGAACCTGGATGAAGGCCTCAAGTCCCTTGCATAGGGACAAAAGCTAGTTACACGGAAAAGGCATGATTTGATGATCTGTACAGAAAATGCCTATTGCTTTCCAAAGTTTTGTCAAGGACGGAGTCAGGAATATCAGTGAGTGATGATCGACATGGTTCACGGGCACGACGGGGCGTTTCCTTCGTTGTGATTTGCTGTCGACTACGCACGCAGCCACGATGAGCCAGTGGCGAGACACGACACCATTTAGTGTCAAAACAAACTAGCACATTGACAACTGAAGAAGAAGAATAATGACAGAAAGAACACGGGGCTGTCTGAGCTGGGTTCACATGCTCATCAAGCACGTCCAGGTGTGTGCTGCCGGTTGACAAGAGAGAAATTCTGGTCATGTAACCAAAATGTATACGGAGTAGAGGCCCACCATGCACCAACTGATAAGCAAGCTGGTAAGCAAGTAGGCAGGCAGGCACAGTGGGGAGGGCAAACGAGGCTCGAGAGTAGCCGTGCCGTGCCGACTTGTCATATCATTTGGTGAAGAAACAGAGACGTCCCTGAATTCAGAGGGTTTGATATCCACTGGGCGCCCCCCCGTGACAAAATTTGATGGTCCACCTTCTGCGCGGCTGTGACGTCTTGGGAGAAAGGAAAAGTTTTGAGGAATTTAAAGCGCCAGGCCGCCCATAAAGCTGTGGGGTTCGTCATACTGCTAGCGCGGTGAGGATGACGGCGAACATGATGCAGCAGTTGACCTTCTCAAGTGGGTGTGCTGTTGCATTTTACCTCTGTGCTAGTCGGTTCTAAACGATTCGGTTCGTCAAAAAGTTGGTGTCAGGTCTTCTCAAGGTTGCAATCATCAAAGGTCCAGTCGCGGCGACTTGAGCTCTAGCATGAGCACGCAACGTTAAACTGGCGCACAGGGGGTGAAATAGAATATTGGATGAAGCCTGTGAACGTACATGCGTGAAGATCTAATAATCACGCCAGTCTGCATTAAACTTCAGGCCCGCTAGAGCCACCTGGTGCCACCTGGTGCCAACTGCGGGCGGCTGGTCTTCTCAAGTGCTCGGCCACAGTGACTTTGTCGCTGTGGTACCACCCATGCCCATCACCTGTCATTGGCCGGCCCCCCTGCCTAACGTCGCTGTCCGCTTCACTACCTCATGCTTTCCTGCTCCGTCCAGTTTCCTTTATTTACAATACTCAAATTCCTTCATCTCATCGTTTCAAAAGGACGCGACTTCGAATCGAAAATACTTCACCAATCGCAACAGAGTCGATCGTTTGCTTTACTCCCCTCGTTGTTTGCAGAATACACATCGAGCATTATTCCCGAGGACGAGACATCCACGAGGAAAGGAAGACATCTTGGGCACGATCTGAACAAGAACGTGTATCAGCTTTTTTCGCCCCCTTTCAAGTTTTCAGATCGGACATATCTGCCGGGTTTCGATGTGCGCAAAGGTCATCCACGGCGTCATCGAACAGTCGTGGATCTGCTCTGGTTCCTCCCGCTTCTTCCAGAAATCACTAGTCGATTAATCATCCATATCTCTCGCGATCTAGGCACACGGGACCATCAGCGCCTTCACAACCAGGGATATTAACATCCGGTCCCGACTCAGACATTATTGACGTCGGGCTCTAAATTTGATCATCATGGCCTCTTTCGCCAGGTCATTCAAACCGCCGCCGGCTCTTCTTTCCCCCCATCGTCGCCCTGGAATGGCCAGTCGCACACTGTCCAGCTCATCCGAATTGTCGCTAACTCCGAATACCGTTACGGCACACCAGACGGATTACTTTGTCGACCGCCCCGTAACATCGGCGCCCAATACGCCTTTGTCTCCAACGGTCGGACCTGTCCTGGAAGAGGGGTCCCAATCGACTGCAGGTGAGTGAGTCCATGCCATCGCAGCTGGGTGTATTTTTTTTTTTTTACTTTCGTCCCTTCACTGGCGCTCAATGTCTCTCGCCTAGCCCAATCTTTGTTTTAGCACTGTCAAGTTCGAATTATTCCCGCCTGTTTCATTCCCACCACACGTGCTGCACCACCGCAGCGATCTACCACACCTCGATGACTGTCTCTCATCATCAATGCGCCATAAAGTTCGGGTCTGGGTATGGGGCTGCCAAGACTCGCAAGACAAACGGCACAGCTCGGCGGCTGGCCTGTGTGGATAATAAAAAGTCACGACGAACCAAATCCCCGCACATCCATCACCACAGCACCACCGACACTGCAGCGTATCGCGGGGCTCGTATGCACCCTTTGACGCCACTCACGCTGTTGACAAGAAAGCAGACGGCACATGGAGCGGGCGGCGACCGTTTTTGCCACGCTACAGCAGTCGTGAAGTGGATCCGACAATTGTTTGCCCATTTCGCCCTGTCCGGGCCCCGGCCATGATGATGCTGGTCGTCTGTTTGGATCTTGGGCTGCCGTTACGCCTTGCCGATCCCCATATGTCACCTATGCTCACTTTCTAGTCGAACTCCATACATATAGCCCACATGGCACCCGCTAACACAATGCTTGTGTATATAGGTAGTCTAGAAGTCGCTGCCAACTCTGCCAGAGCCAGTAACAGCAATCCCATTGCTATCCAAATTCCAAAACTTCGAAAGCTCAGCTCAGGTCCTACTTGTACACCACCCGAACCATTATCAGCTCGAGGTGATCTGCCAGGGTAAGAGTCCTCCTCCATTTTTGTATGCTGCCGTGGGTCGCAAAAGCATCTAATTCGTTGTACAGGGGATACTTTCCTCTACACGAGGACCCCAAAGGAAGAGTTCAACGTCCACATCCATTTGCTTCGGAGTCAGCCCATCTGCGTCATAGCCGGGCGTCAGACTCCATAACCATGCAGGCCGAACGAGCCAGACACCCGCATGTCGCCATGCCAGCCTCGGTAACTCATTCGAGCACGCCAGTTTCATCATATATCGCCTCTGGCTTCCACGACGCTCCCCAACCCCTTGGCAAATATTACCCCTCAAACTACGAAAATCAACACCCGCAACATGATGCAAACCATTTACGGCTCGCACCTGTTGCTGACTTGGCAACATCATCTGCTAAATCCGACTCCCACGTTCCGCAGTCACGACCCGAATCGTCTCGGGTCGAGAACCCTCAGATGGAGATGCGTCGCAAGATGCGACAGTATCAACGGGACATGATCGCCCAAGCTACCATGGTTCTGGGCGCCTCAACTAGAACCGCATCACCTGGAGTGTCTCTGAATGGATTGCCAATAAAGGATATCGGGCTGTCTGGATCAACATCACTTAAGCCCTTGTCACCAAGGCTACACCCCATGGGAAGTCCGGGACCGGTTACTCCCATGGAATTGGAGGCCAGCGCAAGCAGCTATGTCGATCTGGGGATGAAATCGCCACCACCTCCATCTAGAATTGGATATGCTCCACCTGGTGTCGGTGTTGATGCAAATTCTGCGTGAAGCAAACAGACATTAGTTTGTGGGAAACGAACTGACGAAAAAATAGACGTTCGCTTGGCTTATTTATCTCGAGTAGGGTCTCAGCATTTTTGGCATGATTGGCATATGAAATTATCACTGCACAGCGTCGAGCAGCATTTTCTTTATTTTTTCTTCTTCTTTTTTCTTGGCGCAGGTAACTTTTATCAATTGGCTCGCACTGCCAGAATCGCATTCTGCATGGAGTTTATGGGCAGACGAGTTCGAGGAGGCACAGAAGCCGATCGCAGGAGATATCTGCACGACACCGATACCCTTAGATTATTTATCAATACAAATGGTTATTGCATGACGTAATATGACAAGTCGAGGTGTGATTTCAATCATCAGCTGAATGGCTGGGTGTGTGTGTGGGGCTCTGCGGCAACAATTTGTCGCAGAACTGACTGGCATGCAGGGTGGATGGACTTTGAGGCGAGCCTCGTATTGCCAGGAATGTCTTCGAATACCGTTGGAGTGAGGTGCACATGCGACGGCCAGTCGTTGGAGACCACTGCGCAGATGAGTGCTAGATTTCCGCCTCAAGGTTGCTCTCGGCTGCTCCAGTATTGGGAGATTCCATAGCGAGTGTGCAAGTGTGCATGATGGTGTAGTGCAGGATATGCCGTGTTCGGCTTGTAAAAAAGAATTGGTTCTAGTTCTTTAAATAGAATCTGCAACGGACGTCGGAAGGTGTATGCCACCAGCTTTGAGCGCTCAGATCAACGGGTACACTTGAGCATCTTGCCTGCCTCTCTCTCTCTCTCTCTCCCCTCCTCCCCTCCCTTTTTTTTAGCATCCCTTTTAAGGCTCCTCCTCATACTTCCGACATTTCTCTGACTTCTCGCATTAATTTAATTGTTCCTTGCGACACCGTACCCGAAGTACGTTTTCAAAATCCCCACAAAACCTCAGAGCTTTGGCAAAGGATTAGAAAGAGATTTATTGTCACAAAATTACAAAATGCCCGGCACTATGATTCGCGTATCGTCGACAGACCAATTCGACAACCTTCTTCGACAAAAGCCCCGTCTCGTGGCCGATTTCACAAGCAATAATTGTAAACCATGCGACTTCATCACCCCAAAATACACGCAACTGGCTCAGCAGTACGAGAACGTCATGTTCGTAGTGGTGGATGTGGATGATAATCGAGCGCTCGCTGAGAGATACGATGTGACGGGGATGCCTGCGTTTCTGATGTTCAGGAGGGCGAAGAAGGTGGATGAGTGTTTTGGGCTAGATGAGAAGGCTTTGGAGGGGAGGGTGAAGAAGCTGGCTTCTTGATTTGTTGCAGAGCGTCGATGATCTTTGCGTTTAGAGGACTTGGAGGGGCTCGCTTTTACTGGTTGGAGCGGTGATGAGGGAAGATGTCATGGTTGCCTTGATTTGTGGATAGCTTGGAGCAGAATGTAACCTGCGATTCGGCGACTTGCGATAACGGCATTGACCAGGTTTGGGAGATGACGATTCAATCATAGCATTGGCGGCTTGAACTTGCCTTTGAATGATCAGTTGGATCGTAACGTTCTGGTTGCTCTGTTTGGTCGCACGCTTATAATTGGTAGACGTTAGGAAACCAAGAACGAAGCCTTGCTCGCGCGGTAACTCCGTTATATTAGCGGCATGAGATAAGATGTCCGTCCGATAACAAGCGAGCACGTGAGTTGGCGTCTCGCGTTAATGGGCCGGCCGAGCCGGTCGCGTCCCACCAGAGAACACAATGTAGCAAGCCACCGCGACGAACATCCCCCGGCGCGGTCTCATTCGATACGCCGCATGGAAAACTAATGAAAGATGCTCTATTGGCATGCCATAGGCACGTAGATGTCATGTCCTACGCCGTGATGAGGATCGACCCGTCCGTGACGCCGGGGTCGTCGGGCGAAGCACCACCCACGACAGCGACGGTACTGGACTACAACTGCCTCTTCACACACGATCTGAAAAGAAAACAGAAAAGATGGCAGGATGGCAAGCTCAGGTATCATACCTTCAACAAGAAAATCATGGTCTACGACGACCGCGGGAATTTCATCGGAGATGCCCACTGGCAGGCGGGTGACGACTTGGAAGAAGATGAAGAGCTGGAACTCGACCGGGGCGCCGCGATAGTCCAAGTAGCAGATTGCGTGGGATGTCGAGAACAAGATCTTACAGAAGTGTTGGACAAAAGAGCGAGAGAGGTGGAGAAGCGGAGAGCCATGGCTGCTGCGAAGATTCCTGCGCCGAGCAGGGCGCGAGCTCCGCCGGCACCGGCACCAGCAGCACAGGACGGCATGCATTTTCAGTTGTCTCACCGGTCGTTGAGTTCTATTGTTCCCAGTCCGGGGCCTTTAGGGCGAGCTGCCATTTCCAGTCGATCGCCGTACGAGACGCGCAAGGCAGATGGCTTGAGGGCTCAAGAGCAAGCACCTACGCCGCCGGCAAAGAAGAGGAGGACGTGTCCTTCGCCGCCGAGTAAGGCCGGCTTCGCACGGAGCTTGTTTGGCGCAGCGCTGAGTCTGTCGACTTATGCTGGTGGAGCGTCAAGTTCAAGGACGAGGGCATTGAAGGAGAGGAGGGTCAGTGTCCAGGAGGTGGCAGGAGGTGAGGCCGATGACGCTGGTGATGATAATGATGGCAATGATGATGCTGTGGTGGTGAAGGCAGGGGCGAGGGCGAAATCGCCGTCCCAAAAGTCGAGACACTTGGAAAAAAACACAGAATTCACGAGGCCCGAGAAAAATCTGCAGGGGGAGACTGCGTCTGCGGCTGTCGGTACTCCGTCGCGGAAATCTCAAGGAACCTGTGGTCAGTTGTCATCTGGGCTCAGACGTCATGGAGATAGTTCGCCGCTCCAACCTGAAAGTCGACCTGCCCTAGTACGCGACAGATCCCGCAATGCAGGCGTCATGGTCAACGAGCTTGTGGAGGCATGCCATGTGAGCAAGTCGCGGGTCATCAGAGCCTCAACGAACAAAACTTGCGTGCGAGGACTTGCAGAAGCGAAGTGGCCACCGTCTACGAAACATACCCTGCCGGCGAAACAGCAGACACCGGTCTTCGATGACGGAAGCGAAAGCGTGACGATACCGAAACCGCCACGACCCCTGCTGAATGCAAATCAAAAACAACAGAAAGCCAAAGCTGAGAAGACTGTACTTCTTGAGCTCCCTGGCTCGAAACCACCAAAGCCAAAGGAACGGCGTACTGAACTGCGCATCAGGTCTAGACAGAGGCGTGGGCTTTTGATGGTATCAGAGAGAAGGCAAGGACAACAGGCTCCACATCCATCGAATATTCCAACGCCGAGTGAGCAAAGCATAAACGTCGAACTTGGCGCTGCAGCTCAAGAGCATTTTTTTCCGGATCGAAATGACGATACATGTGCAGAAGATGACACAGACAAAGTCACACCAGAGGCTGCATTAGAGCCTACTTCTACGCCTCAAGTCAAATGTGGAAAAAACTGTCTAGGCGACGACTCAATACGGAGTCCGCCCGACCAACAAGAAGCCATCAGTATTGACTTAGACTCTGAGCTTGATGCATCAGTCCCAGGGTTCAATCGAATACAGTCTCTCGAGGAAGGAATAGATAGTCTATCTGAGCCCGAAGAAGTTGCGGGAGATTCACGACGACGAAAATGGTCTACCGAGAGCATGCCAGCAGAAGACTCCTCGACACCCCAAAAACCGTTCGATTCCTTAGTAACAGATGACGTTGAGAGTCACTTTCTGGATTCCGGTGACATACCGACCGAAAGTTCTGGTGAAGAAAAAGCAGAAGAGCTCGTATCGAAAGAAGAAAAGCCAAGTACGATTGAGGATGTGGTAGGAGATTCGGCACCATTCAAACATGTAGGTGCAGAGCGACCAGACCAGCCGGGTTCGGATGGAAACGAAACGCTTAGACTCAGGAAGATTTCTGAGGCGTCAGTCGTCAGTGATTTGACTGAAGGGAAATCTGAAGATTTGGCTCCCAAAAGAAAAACCCGAACTCGAAGGAGGATAGAGTCACCATCTTCACCGGCGAAGCTTCCAAGCGAGGAAGAGTCTGCATGTCTTCCACCAAAAAGGAGGCTCTCCAACAAAACAAAAAAGGTATCGCAGGTCGAGAGAGCCGCAAATTCAAGCGAAGAAGAATCGGATTGTGCCTCACGGAAAAGATCGAAGCGCAAGCAATCCAAAAAGAAATGTAAAGTTACCAACACAGACCCAATCACTGAGCCTACAGGACCGCGCATCAAGAGATTGGCACGGAAGAGCGTCAAAGCAAAGAAATATTCGGGTTTGCACCGTTTTTTGGAATTGACGCAACGATGCCCGCTCCGTTTGCGATGAGTGCGAGCCGTATTGGCACCGTCGGTAGACCACCTACCGCCCCCGATCGCCCGCCGGGTATCTCCCTGACGATGAAGCCCCGCCTTCGAAGATGTGATGGTAGCGCAGCCGATGAAAAAAGTGTGGATGAGGTGGAACGGCCTATCTCAGGCGGGCAACGTGGCGATGAGATGTCTGCGGAACCAACACCAGATGAATCAGATCTTGCAACGACGGCAAGACTTTCGCCACGAGAAAAAAATACCGATAGTCTGCCGACCCCAATCGAGGTTGTGCAGAACGGTGGACTTGCTCCCAGAGCCAAAATTGTCAACCCTGCAACACGTGGTAGAAAAGCGGCTCGGAAGGCAGACGCAGCCGGACAGGTACCGCGGCATATCGTGTCGTTCGAACCACCACAGCCCGTGCGGCCTCTTCCAAAACCCAAGCCGTCTGAGCCGACAAGGCGTGGTGCGAATTTGCCGGGATTTAGTACAGCAAATGGAGGCGCCTGGAGCAGACATGCTGAAGACCTGTTGGGTATGATGCGACCCAAGGGGGAAAGGATATAGCTCACAGGCGACATTCACCTCATATCTCGTGCTGTCTCAAGGTTCCTGGGCTGATTGCATAGATGGATTTGCAGGATCGGTCTCAACAAGGCGGACGTGAAAATGAATAACGATAAACTCAGCGTTACATGACAATAGTTTCAACATCCGTACAACTTGAAGCACTTCATGTGAACCGTCAGCCAAAGCATGTAGCTAATTAGAGAAGTCGAGCGACCCCACGCTCAAATTCGGGTCGGAAGGGACAGTACAGGGTCGTCAAGTTATGCTATTGCCTCGGGCTACGGAGTGCTTACTACGTCACTATGTGTAAGCACTTGGGTAGGTCCTCCCAAGCGTCTAGCTACTTGGTACTGAGCATGGTGAGAAGAGCGGATGGCTGACCGTGAGGCAGTCCTGGACGGAAGACGCGCAGATTTCAAGATCTGCGTACACAAACTGATAAGCCACATCCAGTTTGTCGCAATCGATAGCCACATGGGCACCAGTTGACCACATACTATGGTTTTCTGAAGCGGGGGGTTGTATACATGCAGATGGCTGGAGTCTGGGGTAACATTCGAGGTCACTCTAGGAATTCAGTCACCCTTGCAGGAAGCCTTCAGTCCATTGACCAATTGAAGACACACTCCACACCGGAGGCCCATTGCGGGTGGTGCATGGAGTGGGCCGCAGCTTCCAATGAAGCATCTTCAAATCGAGGCCATGGCCGGGCTAGTCTCTGCTCATAGGCTCGTATAGATCAAGTGCCCGACCTGCGCTAGTCCTGATTGAGCACGCCGAAAGAGTCAACTTCCCCCACCCTTTACGTGCTGCGCCATGGCCCATGGAACAAATGCTTCAAAGTGAAATACTGTTCGTGACTCCCTCCCCTCTCCATCTCTCGCTTTTCCTCTTCCGCCCCTAAGCCTTTAAGATCACTTCCGTTAGTCGTCGCCTCACAAAACAGCTGAAAATTCGGTGGAAAAGGTATTGAAGAGAGGCAAAACCACACAACCTCTGTGAGCCTTCGACCCTAAGGCTGCCTACCCTTCTCTCTCGAAACTCGGCAACACACCTCCTCTATGAGTTTCGGCTTTCACTTCCTTTTCCAAACGCCTCTCTCTCTTCGTCCGAACCGTCCGTCAGGAGACTGGGACTTTCTAGACCCCGAAAGAGTCGACAGTGTGGTCAGATTGTGCGCTGCTGGCGTAGCACGTTGCATCTGACTCGTCTCATACCATCGATTCTCGCGAGAATCAGAGACACTTCTCCAGGATTTCATCGTCTTTGTAAAATTTCAGTAAGTAGGTTCAAGAGAAGAAATAGACGCTTGACAGTCTCTTTGGACTTACACACCCAATGGTCGTTGCCTCGTTTGCCAGTTAGTTCATTACCCAGCGTGCCAACTCCCGCAGTCGGAACTTATTTAAAAGGGTTCTTCGTCAAGTCCTCCGAACTGGAATACTTCCCCATCAAGACCATCCTCGGCTTTAATATAGAAATGGCTTCCACCAGCCAATCCCCCTCTTCTCTTCCTCAGGGCTTCTCCGTGTACCAGCCCACGCTCGGCACTCCGTTGCAATTCTTCCCTGCTCTTGGATCGCAAGAGCTCGACGATATGATCAACGTTTTTAGCCCTGGCCCTTCTTCTGCCGGCGAGAAGCGCGCTGCGATCACTTTTGACTTCTTCAAGAACGTTCAGATGACGGGACAGACTTACAAGTTCTACCCGGTGTCTGCACCTTCTGCTACCGCTTCTCCCTCAACGGCCAGCCCTTCCATGGACTCAGCCAATCCCTCATTCAACGTTTTTGCTCCCATCACATCTTCCTGGGACTGGAGTGCCACTTCAGCCTCATCGATATCTTCTTCATCCCGCGTCTCGTTGCAACGCCGACGAGAGTCCAAGACTAGAAGCCGGCCCTCGAGACATCAAACTGCCGATGTTTCGCATCTTCCTGGCATGAAGATCCTCACAAAGGACGGATTGGATGTGACCGATTCTGCCTCACGGGGATCCAAGACCAAGGAGCAGCGCGATCATGCTCATCTCATGAGAGTCATCAAGGCCTGCGACAACTGCCGACGCAAGAAGATCCGGTGCGACCCTAGCCACAAGAAGCGTGGTGCTGCTCAAGTAGCACCTCAAAGCACACCAAAGCCCACCAAGAAGGCGAGGACAGTGTCGTCAGAGTCAGTTCCACCTTGTCACTTGCCAGTCACGACCACGAATCCAGAGATCGTATTCCCTGGATCATCATCCTTTGACCAGGATCTCACATTCTCATTCACTGGTCTGGAGGACTTTGATCCTACCGCTTTATCCTACGACCTATTTGACGAGTTCGTCCAGTTCCCTCCCACGGACACGCCCGACTTCGACTCTCTGCTCGACACCACTGACTACAATTCCTCTCAATCGTCTTCCTCCTCCTCTTTTGCTGCACCACCGCTGAAGTCGGTCACGCCGTCATCTCAGCAAGACCCTGGCGCGCCTGCTGGTGCCGAGCTCGTTAACCCAGAGCTGCAAGCAAGGACACCCAATTTCCCCTTCTCGGAGCATTCTGCATCTTCGAGCGATTACACAGATTTCAACTTGTTCTCGCCGTCGTCCAGCTTCTCTGAGGATGAGCGGATGTTACCGATTCGCTCATTGAGTAGCAGCCTGCCCAACTTGAACGAACCTTCATTGTCAGAATGCCCACAACCGTCACTCGCTGCCGCCACCAGCGGCGAGGCAATTGAGTGGAGCGATCCTGGCCTGTCAATTGATGAAGTCCAGTTCCACTCTGCCAACTATGTTGGCGGTAGTAGTGGCCGCAGCGCTGTACACGACAGCCTTCAATTGACTACCAGGAGCACTTTAGGCGAATCCGGAAACGAGTCGTACTATAGTCGGAATACGACGACTCTGTCGGAATCAGTGGGCGAGGGAGTCCTTCGCTGTTCAGCAGGCATTGTCGTTGTGGACGGAGACACTTCATCGGGTGGTCAGACCCTAGCAAACGTACGCATACGAATTTACTTTGCGATGATCTCATGGGAACTAACTTCTTGGAAGGTGCCTCTCAGCTTCGAATCATCTGCAGCATCCGTGTCACTTGATGTTCGCCCTAGTGTATGCCCACCCCGTTTTGTTCTATCTGCTCCTGCATTCATGCTGACCTCTACCCAGACATCTCCGGGTATACTCGTCGACCAAGCTGCGATTGCCGGAACACCAGCCACGGCTAGCGCAATCGGCAGTGTAAGTAGCTTTGCTGACATGAATCTCTTACTACGGAAATTAACTTCAAAAAAGGTGCTACCAGTTGGAGATTACGACCAATTCGGACCCGTCTCAATCGATAGGCACAGAAGTGTACGTACATCCGCGAAGTATCACGCAGAACAGTCTATCGTCCGGCGACTTACTGGAAAAAAGGCACTACCAGCTGAGTTGGGCCATCAATCGGCACCCGTTGCGGCCTATAGAACACACAGCGTATGTATCCTAGCCGTTCCGAATATCCTAATGCTCACTTAGCCAACTAAATGTGGAAAAGGACATGCCAACACTTGCCGATCAGAGTCATGCAGTTGATAGTCCGGAATCAGTTCGCTCTGGATCTCATGTACTAATGGTATGTCGAAAATCGGATTTACGTACATGCGCATGTCGACTAACTCTTTCAAAGTCTCAGTCTGCCGATGCCGATGCTCCTCGGCAATCGTCTACCAACCGCCCGACTAATCTGACCGTCGATGACGCCTCAAGCCCCTCGCAAGACCGCACACACCTGATTGATACCGGTCATCGTACAGCTGAAGCCGCGAACGGCCTCGCAGATGGCACTCAAGGCGTAGTCGCGTCGTCACTCGAGGACTGCAATGACCAACGATTCCGGCTACCGAGATCTGCCGACTCGACCTATGCCCTTGCATCCGGCGCACTATCTCAAGGTGTTCCAGTCATCAACAGCCGTGGCCTCGACATTGGCGGAGACGCTGGTCCTTCTGCATTATGCTCACCTACCGCAGGCACAGGTGCTGACCTACATGATGGTTCATGTGATGGCAGCACATGTGGTACAAGTACGCCGATCAGTCAGGCCATTGTTGCTCAACCTTTGGTGACATACAACGTCGCGGCGAATTCACCTGTCACGTCGTCGGACACTGAAACATCGCCGATCACTTCGGCATCATCAAACGCGGATCTCGCGTCTTTCCGGACGGCAATTCAACTCGCAAACTCTTTTGGCGCCATGTCTAGTCTGGCACTGTATGTGTTAGGTGCTGCCATTGCGGCCGCAAAGACCAGCGTCGAGACCAGGGCTCGATTCGCAAACATGAAGCAGCTGCAGCCGTTGGACAAATTCCATCGGGCAATGTCGCGACGATCAGCACTTGGGCTGCGAGCTCGGCTCACTGCCGTGTGTTCTATGTGCGCTGTATAGCCTGCCAGTTCATGCTGGATGATAGATGCCTCCGAGTCTGGCAGATGATGGATCAAGTACGGATTATGGAGACAGCGAAGCATTAATTAAATGGCGAACTTGGGTCAAGCATGATGGCCAAATGGCTCTGCAGGATTGCATTTTGGTGACGCTTATTAGACGCGGCACCCATCACAAGTGCTTGTTGAGCTAGAAATCCATGATAACTAGACCAACATGAAAACGCGACGGGCGGGTTTATCTTCTATTCAGCTGCCAAGCGCCCCACTGACTTTTCCTTGACTTGCAGTCAAAACATGAGTAGAGCAAACGGTGCGACGTGGTCATCCAGTGTTCGGGTTGTTGTGTGAGTGAGTGTGAGTGAGTGGGTGGGTCGCTGTCATGTGACGCTCAATTCATGCATTTTCTCGGTATGAACCAAGACAGACGGACGGGTTTTTGACAATCTTCATATCTGCAACCTCATACGATGACACAAACGAGTAAGATGATTTTCTCATGACATTCATAGTATCAACTTGCTATCGTAACTCCTCACTTGATCATCCTGCTTTTCACTTACAATAATTACCTACGCCTCTGATCAATTTGACTCAAATTTGCTCTCCAAAGGACAGTGTCTCAGGGACGGATATTGGAAATCCGATAACAATTGTCGTTGCATCGCTCGATGTTTCACGGGTTCTGCACTTGGATTCAGGAGAGATCTACCTTTGGGTGTGGCAAAGATTGAGAGGCTGTGCCACTGAATGACTTATCGCGTCACACTGGACGCTGTCAGTCAACCCGCACAGTTGTGCGTCACTTGTTATTTAGCTGCTTCCCCGAAAGTCTCAAGATACTTGAAAAGCTACAATCTTTCGCTGTTGGAGGTGAAAGCCTGTTGAAGGGCGCGTGCTGGAGCAGTCCGGTGGCAGACCAAAGCAATATTCAGGCAACCTGGTCAACTTACCTTCTCAGGTGGGTGGTCAGCTAGCCAATGCGCCCTTCACCAGCTCGGAAGAGACAGAGTCGACAAATTCACCGCTCGGATGACGCTGCTCCAGTATCTTGGGCTGCTGGCACCTGCCAAAAATGCCATCCGCAGACTGTTCGCCGGTCGTCGCCAGCTGACAGCCAGCTGGACGGTCCAACGAGGCCGTTGACTCCACCGTCAACAAATGCCATTGCAAACGCATCGCCTTCAGAAAAGCCGGCCTCGAAAGATTCGAAAACAACGCCCGCCATGACTGCGGCGGTCGATGACTACTCTGCTGTCCATGCGGACAAGGAGAACCGGCCTCCGGAAGATCATGCATCTGAAGGCAAGGACTTGACGCTGTCTCTGAAAAAGTTGAGTCTCGGCACCCAGGATGCACTGCCGCAAACGGAGCCGTTGATTCCCGAGGAGGCGATTGAGGAGGATCCAGCAGTTTTGGCAGAACGGGCACATCATATGCGGTTTATTGGCGAGGCACTTGATATGGTATGCATGTTCCTTGTCCTTGTTCCCACACACCGCACTTGGATAACTCATCTCGGTGACGACTTTATTTACTTGTTTGTTCTGACTTGTCTGCCCACTGCCAGGCTCGTCTCGCCTTGCGAACAAATGAAACACCAGTGGGTTGCGTCCTCGTGCACAACGGCACCATCATCGCCAAGGGAATGAACGCTACCAATGTGACTCGAAACGGGACAAGACATGCTGAGTTCATGGCCGTGTCGGCCCTCTTGTCGTATCCGCCCAAGGACGGACCCCGAACCACCTCTCTCAAGCCCAAGCCGCCTCCACGGAGTGCCGATGACGCATCTGACACGGCGTCGGTCGACTCGAGGCCACCGGATGAGGGCAACGAAGATGGAAGGATGGGTCATCTCTATCCTTATGGCCAAAAGTTCCATCCTGATGCCAGGGTCAATCGGGAAATTATCAGAGAATGCATTCTGTATGTCACGGTTGAACCCTGTGTCATGTGCGCATCTCTTCTGCGGCAGCTTGGCATCAAGAAGGTGTATTTTGGCGCGGTCAATGATAAGTTTGGCGGCACTGGGGGTGTCTTTAGCATTCATGCCAATTCACTGCCCGTGAGCGAGGATGGCCCAACAGCCAGCGCGCACCCTACGCCTCGTCCGTCGCAACTTCCGGATGGTAGTGGGACGTTGGGGACGTCCTATCCACCTGGAGGAGGCGATGGAGGGAACGTTGAGGCAGGTTACGAGATTGAGGGGGGGTGGGGGCGAGACGAAGCCGTGGGACTGTTGAGACGGTTCTATGTTCAGGAGAATGGGCGAGGTTTGTTGTCTGCTGGATTGGCCGTCGCGAATGATCAACCGAGAGTGCTAACTTCTCGATAGCCCCGGTTCCCCGAAAGAAAGAGGGAAGGGCAGCACGATTAGCGGCCATGATGGAGAACGAAGATGGCACGCCAGTCACGCAAACGGGAGATGGTGCGCAGGAGGGCACGGAGATGCAGAGCGACACTACAAGGGAGAGCACGGATCAAAAAAGGAGAGGGAACATGGGCCAGCCTTTCTTCGAAGAAACAGAGTGATGTCACGGAACTGGTCGTGTACGACGACATGGGAGCTCTCTTGATTTGATATGCCACTAATGGAACAGGCGATATCCCAGGTTGTGGTTGCGATGCCGAGGCTGTTGATGACGAAGCGTGATGCGTGATGTAGAGAGAACCACCGGGCTGGATTCTCAAGAGACGTAGGGCAACCTATTTTACAAGATATGCTAGACTTGAGGAGCTTTGATTGCGCAAATCAGGAAGAAAAAAACGTGTATGAATAGTACTGGCTATCACATGTTCCTCGGTGGCGTGTCTCTGCGATAACTGCTAGTTGTTTGAGTCTGGCATTACCAATGTGTAGCCCAAGACACTTCTCGAGTCGACTAGATTATTGGTCTGACAGACTGTGTTTTTCATTGCGTTTGTTCCCATCAAGTCAAGAAGAATGTTCAGCAATCGGGGTCAAGGGAATAACATGCATTATGCGTCCGCCAAAGCACATTCATTCATTTCGACGCGTCAATCTCCGCCACGACCGGAACCAAGACCAGCCACAAACTCTGCGCGCTCAAAACCACGGCCTTGTCTTCAGAAACGCTCAGCTTCTCGAGGTGTCCTTCCAAGGCGCCCATGGTGCCAGCAGCACCGCCGCTCTTGCCGCCCTCGGCCGCAATATCCAAGAGCGTATCTGCCGGCACGCGAACCATCTCGGCAAGTTGTCGCGTGTCCAGCAACACCGCGTGAAGACCCCTGGCGTTGAGCCAATCCCTGCTCGCAACGGCCGAGTACGTCGCCGCGCGCTGCAGCGGGGTCTTGGGCGTCCTGGAAGCCGCCGCGAGCGCCGTCGACGGGATCGCGGAGACGGTGTGGACGGCCCCCAGGGCGGCGTGCACGGGGATGGAGACGGCGGCCCCGACGACACTGGCGGCGACGCCCAAGAGATTGAGGCGCTTCGCGTCCCGGGCAATCTGGCTGCCGACCGTTCTCGCGTGGTTGGCGAGACTCCGGCCGTAGTTGGCGGGGGGCTCCCCGAGGCTCCTGGCCACGTCGCCGGCGTGCGCGACGGCCCGCTCTGATACCCGGGCGGTGAGGAAGGCGGAGACGGTCTCCAGGAAGGAGCGCCATGCCTGCTCGGTGATGCCGTGGGCGAGCAGGGAAGGGGGGTAGGCGGATAGGAAGGGTGATGCTGCCGCCGCCTGCGGGATGGCGATGGGTTTTTCTTGCTTGGAAGGGCCGGATGCTCTCGCGCCGCCGCCGCCGCCGCCGCTGGCCTCGTACGACGGAGGGAGATGGGTGGTTGCCGGGAAGTTGAAGGGTGAGTCGACGGTCGGGATCGCGCCCGTGGCCTCGTCGTAGGAGGGAACGACAACCTCGTCGGCGGGGCCGGCGGTGCTGGGCCCTGTGATGACTCTCGGGGGAGGAGGGGCCGATGCCGCGGGACGCGTGTAACCGCCGTCCTGGCGCTTCCGGTCCAGATCCACAGTGCCGTCGCCGTCCGCAGTGGCATTTGCCGACGCTGTGGTTGGGTGGTTCGAGGCTGTTGATGACGTTTGGTGGGCTACCGCCGGGTGGCTGCCAAAATCTGCCCGCTTCAGGTCTTCCTCGTCCGGCGCCATGCTGGTATTGGGCGGGCTGCTTCAAAGGGCGAGGAAGTTGCGAACGCTTGGGGCCCTGACGAGCCGGGTGTTGTGGGAAGGGTTCGAATTTAAATGTGATGATGATGTCCGGGTGAGGGTTGGTTGCCTTGTCATGAGCTGAGCCCCGACGCCTTTTCGTCATGGCTTGCGCGGAATGTACCACAATCCCCCCCCCCGGCACGACTCCTCCGCCTGGCGCTCTGAGGGTGTGAGATCCAGGTTGGCGCAGTCATTTAAAATTCGCCATTTCGAACTCTGGAGCCACATGGTTCAGGTCAAGTGCCAGTGTTAGCCGTGGTATGATGCCTTGAATTACCAAGACGGGTTGCAAACATTTTTTCTACACATTCCCAATGATGGCTTCATAGTGCACTGAAGGAGCGCACGCCTTCAACACCCAGGAATCTGGATTGCCAGCGTAATTGGTTTAGTGGTAAAATTCTCCGTTGCCATCCAGGCAGCGTCGGGGAGCCCTGGGTTCGATTCCCAGATTACGCAATAACCCCTGGTTGGGATTCCGGAGCTACGTTTATTTTTTTGGTCCCTTTACGGCCGTCCCTTACGTAGGGCTGGCCACCGGAACTTGCATTTAACGCTGCTCATCCGCCACAGACTTGTCCATGATACCAAAACGACATGTTACTGCCGCCGCAAATGACGAGAACTACGTTGCTCTACTCCAACGCTCTCTGGCACACTTTTCGTCATGGCCGATAGCGTGATGTTTCCCCCCCTTGGCGATAGACTGTGCCAGGGAATCAGCACCTTTTGTTTCAATCGCAATCACGGTAGTGTCTTTCCGTGTCCAGCTCATCGATTCCCTGGCCATGGCCCTTGTTGGTACGCGCGCTCTGGGCCCGAACTCATGCATACCCCGGGGTAGTGATTCGCCATGGCCGGCAATTACCGCGCGTGGATGCCTGCGTTGCCGTCCCAGACCTCGTGTGCATCAGACTCGTCCTCCTCTTCTTTCTATTAGTCAGGGTCTTCCGCGTCTTCGGCCGGATGAGACGCCGGGCGTCGAGGATGGATGTCAGATTATGGCAGCCGGACTTGGTTCGGATTTCCCTCTCTCGTGAAGTCGTCAACTTTCACTGCGAAGCCTTGTTGTTTCGTTGACAACCCCATTTCACAAGAGGTACCCTGGCAAAATGGCGTCTTTCAGCTGAATGGAGAATGGACGTGTCTACTCCATTTGACGTGTCCTTGTCCGCCAGGAAGGATCCCTGCACCAGGAGCTGCCAAATAGGGATGTTGCATGCCGTCTTATTCCAGGGTCGAGCAGACCGACCCCCGTCCCGTCAGTCGTGCCAACCCAAGGTTGCGCAAGCGAGAACCTAACAACCCGGCCCTCCTTGGCAGCCCGTGGTTCGCGTCACATGGACGGCGCATGGCCCGGAACAGGAAAGTGCTGATTGACCAATAACAGCGCGGGTACGTACTGCTATGTACACTATGGATTTTACCCGCCTCGGACGCACACACATTTTGTCTCGTGCAGTGGGAGGGACGGGGTCTTTGTGACGAAAAATAAAGTGTCATTGTATTCCAGTCCTTTGATATCGCAACTTTTGTTATTTTATTCCACAAACTAGCTAGACTTGTGCAACCGTGACCCAATCTCCAGCCCGCCAGCGTGACGTGACTAAAGGGGATCGATCCCTCTAAAAAGCAAAAGTGTTGCAACATGATATCGGGACGATTTTCAAAATTAAGAAAAGTAGGCAATGGCATCGTTGAAGCTGGCATCAATGGCGTCGCTCACGCCCTTGGCCTCAGAGACCTTGCTGGGGGGAGTGTCGGCGATGAGAGCAGCGCTGAGGTTGTCCGTGTCGGTCTTGAGGGACTCGAGGCTAGACTTGACAATGGAGGTCAGGCCGTCGGCAGCAAACTTGTCCTTCTTGGACTTGAGGGCGGAGAGGGAGGCCTGGATGCTGGGCTGCAGCGTGTTCCGGATGTAGCCGATGATGGCGTCGGCGTCGGCCTCGCTCAGGCCCCCGGCGGCCTTGGCGTCGTCGGTGGCGGCCTTGATGTCCCTGGACAGCTTCGACTGGGCGTTGACGATGGGCAGGGCGTTGTTGACGCCGCCGCCGTTGTAGTTGTTGACGGTGGCCGTGACGGCCTGGGTGTCGGCGTTGATGAGCTGGAGATCCGACTTGACCTGCGCGGCGTTGCGCTTGATGACGGAGCCGGTGACGGCCACGGCGAGGAAGACGAGGTTTCTGACGGAGAGCATCTTTGCGGAAACGAAGTAACTTTTTTCAGGTTGAGGTGGGGGAGTCGAGAAGCTGTTGTCGTTGAAGGTCAGGGTTGAGATTACGAGTTTTATTTTTTTTTATACGGTTCCTGGAATTCCAAAAGTTGGCGGGCTGCCGGCCGTCTTTTATAGGGGTTTTTTTTTTTCGTCGCAGATCGTGTCTCGGCGTTATATCTCAGGGCAACGGATTGAGACAAAACCCCAGCTTGAACTAGCTCGCCAGCTAGCTTCCTTGGCCGAGACACATGACGCCTCGGCGATTGGCAACGGCCAAATAAAATTAAAATAAAGGACATAACCAAGTTCGCAAACAAGGTACCATCGGGGTTCCCACATCGCGGGTTACGACATGGGAAACCGAACCCCACAAGCTTCAAAGGCCCGTTTCCCCTCACGGTCCCCTTGACGGCAGACTTCTCAGCCCAGCCCAGCCCAGACAATACACAGCGCCGACGAGAAGCCACATGGTCTTTTTTTCTTCTCAATATACCTGATGCCGAGGCAGGGAATCGTCAGCCAACGACTAAGAAGAGCGTTATTGGCGCCTTACTACTTTCTTGCCAAACTTGCGAGGACAATAATCCGCAAGTCATCCCTGTGCCCAACCCCCCCGTTCCCCCGCAAACCCCC
>JFGX01000387.1:0-24716 GCA_000729855.1 Epichloe aotearoae | reverse complement strand
TCGGGGGGGGCAATCCGGGCGGGCAGCGCTGCTGGGACGCCTGTAATAATCCTGCAACTGCTGCAACTGGGTTCCACTCACCAGACGATTTGCTTGCATGTCTGATGTCTGGAAAAGCAGACACAATCAACAATCAATGCGAGCGATGGTTGGACCTGTTCGGGTAAATTGACATTTGTGCTGCTTCCGCTACTTCCGCTGCTTCCGCTGCTTCTTCTGTCGCGCTTCATGCTTCATGCTTCATGCTTCATGCTTCATGCGCCCCCTGCCCTCCTGCCCTCCTGCCCTCCTGCTCCTGAAGTCCTGAGTTCCCCCCACGTCCATTCGTCCCCCCCTGGGGCCCTGTGGTTGGTTGCCTGGTGGCTGAGCACAGTGTGCAAGCTGTGCAAACTGTGCAAATATCACTATCCTCCTTCCATCCACTGCGGAGTACGGAGTACTGCATCGTCACTTGACAGGACATGGATGCAACCAGCTGCGCCGAACCCGCCAGATCTGGCATCCTGCTCCTGTTGATGCATGTGGGAACCGACCATCTTCCGACGTCTTTTCGCTGACTGAACTCGCCGTGTCAAGAGTGTCAAGAGAATCCGACAGGAATGTCGTCGTCCTCGCTACCCACGAACTACGAACTACCAACTACGAAGAACTAGACGAACTAGACGAACTAGACGAACTACGAACGGGTCCAACCGCCGCCCCGACCAGACGCTAAGTTATGCCAGACTTCCAGACTCCCACAAACCAGACTCCAAAGTACGCCTCTTGTGCCACTATAAAACTTGGAGTGAATAAATAGGGTACCCAGTTGCCGGGCGTGGCGGGCCTTTGCCATCATCACGGCAAGGTTTGCCAAGTCCGGTTCGAGTCTCAGTTTGTGGTGATTTGTGGTGAAAGACTGGGATGATCATGTTTTGATCCATCTCATTCGCCATCGTGCAGCCCCGTGCCGTGCTCCGTATTTGCTTTTCATGTGCAAGACGAAAGGTCCTCATTAGACGTGAAAGGGGTAAATCTGCAAATCTACAGGAAATCTACATACAGTGCGGTAACAAATTCGCCCCGACGTCACCAAAGTTCGCAGCCAGCAACCAGCAGCCAGCAGCCAGCAACCATGCGACGGGTGCTCAAGGCATCGTCGTGGCTTCGGAAAACCGCAGCTTGCCGCGGCGACATGCAGGCAGGCCTTGTCAAGATCAGGTCCACACACGATGGCGCGAAGTCGGTTCACACAAAGTACAAGAAAGGGGTCCGAGATTCATTTCAGTGCACGCATCCGCTCATCCATCCCGTCCACATCAGGTTAATATCAGGTTGATGATCCGCGCAGGGGTGGGCTGGGCCGGCTGGCTGAACCAACCAAGCCACCGTAGCGAGGATCCCCAGGACTCCAGGAGTGAGCACTGATGAGGGCAGTGAGGAGTCAGGACCCCTTTTTCCGAAGTGCCTGCTCCGTATCTCAAAAAGGTAGGTTGCAGTTCCTGTAATGCGATGACGCACGATACCGTTCCCCCGACCTGCATGTTCGGCGAAGGCATTCGACGTGGCAGCAAATGGGACACGCAGTACGGATTAGACGCAGTACACGCAGCCGGGGGAGGCAGGAATCTCGTCCATCGTCCCGATTGCAAGCACCAACAAGCCATCCACAAGTGGCACAGCATTTAATTTGTCTTGATGGCACATTTCCGTTTCCCTCCCCCACCATCTGTACAGTGGGAGTCTACAGTGGGAGTCTACAGTGGGAGTCTACAGTGGGTGTCTACAGTGGGAGTCTACAGTGGGTGTCTACAGTGGGTGCATCTCTCCCCCTCACCGCATCATCAGGTCGCCAGGCAGCCGTTTGCATTGCATGTTCGCTGATGAAGCTGCAACAAACACTTCGCATCATGCAGCATCATGCAGCACCATGCAGCACCATGCATGCTCATATGCTGTGCATCTTTTGATAGGCGGCCCCTGCGATCGGGCCACGGCCATCGGCTCATGCGACCTCGTTGATCGGCTCCTGAAGCCGGCCCTTTTCCAAGCCGTGTCCGACAATTGTAACGATACATCAGTCATGTCGTGAACGGACTGTGCCGTAATGGACCTGGGCACGATTTCCCATCTCGTCTAGACATGGAAGAGAGGCTATTCGACTTCTTGTTCGACATGGTACCAAACTTAACATGCGCCGAGTATGTCTAAACGTATTAACGGGTCAACTACAGAGTACCAAGCTTTTTATCACACGCGGAAGATCTATTGGGTACTTGCTCACCAACAACATGTTCAATCCCAACCCTTTTATCTACATACAAACTTACAAAACAAAATTACGCCAACCATCAAGTAACTTCTCCCTACAGGGTAGTCTATGCTCAACCCAGTGCAAACCAACCATAACCAAGAGTCTAACATCTATCCAACCACCATGGACCATGCAAGCCAACCATTGAGATTCTCCATGACGGGGAATTACACTGAGCCCTCGCTTGCTAGAATACCTCTCGTCGGGATGACAAAGTCTGCGCACGCGGGTTCGTCCCCACCGGCCCTTACGCACATGATGTAGTGCAGATCAGCATCATCTGCCGCTTGGTGGGGAGCGTCCCTCCGATGGATGGAAATCTCAAGTTGGTGACCCACGTCTTCGTAGCCTTGCCGCGCAAGCGTGTTGACAAGATCCAGCTTGAAGGACCGTGAGGATGTGAATGGCCTATGCAGCTGGGCCGTCAGGGCTACCGCACGGAGTTGCACCATGGGAAGACGCGTGATGGGATTCTCGGACGTATATATCGTGCCCTGCGGCCAACTCGGAGACTCAAACCCCCGATTCGAAAGATTCTCCTCATTCACCTCTACAAGGTGGACCTCTTCGTCTAGCTCCGGACGGATTCTTCTCGGCTGGTGACGGTCATACCGCTTGATGGCGGCCCTCATTGGCAGAGCAAACTGCGGTCCGCCATGACCTGTCCAGAATCTCGAAGACCGCAACCACCCGTTGTTCTGGACGATTTCCTGGGTGAGAAGCGATAATATGGTCCAGGCAGATGGGTACGGATCCTCGGCATCCGCCGCGTTTACGTACTGTTTTCTCATGACATGATGGTTCTTGAGACCAAGTTCATTGCAGAGCATGATGCGCATAATTCTTCTTACCCCCATGATGGCAGCTCTCACCGTGCCGCACCCATCCGGAACCCAGTCCCGGAGATGCAGGCCGCTTTGGAAAGGCATCTTGATGTCCGGCTCGCAGACATCGAGATCATTTCTGTCCACGCCCTCGTCCTGCGTGCTCATGACGTGTCCAACCTGGTTTCTGAGCGTGTTCATCAACCACACGACGCTCAGGTATCCCGACTCCTTGACATCGGGCTGCTGCGTGACATCCTGCACGAAGTAGTGGAACGTGTTGGCCATTCCCAGGGCATTCCAGAACTCCATCCAGAAGTGTACGCACGACTTGACTCGTTCGCCCTTGAACTCGCCGTCTCCGCAGTCAAAGATGTACAAGTGGCCCGCGGACCGGTCAAAGATGGTCATGCCCCATTGGGAAGTGGTGCCGTACAGGACAGGAACGACCACGTAGCGCCTTGTCCACAGCCTGACCTTGCATTGTTCGGTGCCGCGGATCTCCCTGCCGTCGCTGAATCTCCCCAACTTAGTGGCCATGTCGAACCTGTCGTTCCACTCCTCCTCGAAAGTGTTGGGCCTTGTCCTGGGTGGATAGTTGACGGGCACGCCGCGGACTTGGTACGGTTCGAAAAACGTCATGCTGTTGTGCATCCCATATGATATGATTCGAAGCAGCGAGCCCATCTCGGGAATACCCAGCCCGTTCTGGGAGGACTTGAGGGTCCTGTGGAAGAGGTTATGCACGGTAGCCAGGTGGACGTGCCATGGCGTCTCAAAGTATGCACGGTTGTTGTTGTCGAAGGGCGGCATGGGCTCCAAGTGGCGATATACGCCCTCGCCCCTGTCACACAGCTCTCGATGAAGTCGTTCGCTGGCCGCCGCATCCATGCCATTGACGGGGGCGGCGATGCGAGCAGACTGGAGCTCCGTGGCAGTGTGCTCGCTCGGCCACTTGGTTCGAGGGAGGAACTGAGGGAGTTGGATATGGTCGTTGATGGGTTCATAAGGGGGGTGGAACCCGCCGTCGTTGAGAGTCACGCGGCCTAGAATGGCCATTGTATACCAAGCTGCAAATGTAAATGGAAATGTAAATGGAAATGGAGCCACGAGCGATGGATGAGGCGGATATGGATCGGGATAAAATCAAACAGGACTTGTTACATGGGCATATCCGAACGAGACGTAGCAACTATATACCCCGGGCATTCTCGTGACGGCACTGTTCAAAGTATCTGTAGTGGGAATCGTGAAGCAAGAGACTGTGCTTGTCGGACTAGAAGCAGAAAGAGTGAATTACGCAGTGAATCATCCGCGAACACATGGTCGAGACATTCAGGCGCGGCATTTGGGTCAAGTTCATGTGCACTGCGTTACATGTCTGTTGTGAGTTTGTCAAAGCCGAGACAAAGGAGCCCATTGTGAAATTTGTTGGCGACAGAAAGAAGAAAGGAAGAAAGGAAGAAGAGAAGAAAAGGAGAGAAAAGGATAATAAAAGAAGAAGAGGAGAAAAAAAAAAGCCCCGAATGATAGGAAAGACCAGCAAGGGGATGCCATATTCATTCATTGGCTTCAGACGAAGTCGAAGTTGTAAAAGCGTGAGTAAGCGATGGTCAACAAAAGGGGTCCGTCCGTGCGACATGTCGGACGCATCTTTTTTGTCTCTTGCAGTGATTAATCCGGGTTTGCGTCTGCGCTTTTGTTCGAGGGGCATCTATGTTCTGACTGAGAGTAATAGTTGGTACAATGGAGATTGAAGACGGAAACGTTTGATGGCGGCCGACTCCCGAGCGAGTTCCGACTCCCCCTTTATCCCCACTTATTTCACTTGGAAATGATGGCATGAATGGTACTTCTTGTGCACTACTAATTTAAACTATAATACTTGTACTAGTAAGCAACTAATTCCAAAGAGCTACATTGCACATCTCACTACGGAGTTGTTGGGGTGAATCATGGCTTAGGTCATGAGAGGCATTATCATTATGGAGACACCGTAGCATCATTAATTAAGTACATACATACGCAAATACAGTGGGGTTCCAGTAATTCCGAAGAATTTCCACCAGAGTCGCCGTTGCTGCTTCGGAATTACTGGGACCCACTGTATGTACATCATTCGGCACCAGCCACAGCGGGGCAATCCAGCTCCGAGCCGTCTCAATATGTACCAGCGGACGTCCGTCCGGGTATCACTTCCACCTCAGTCACGTTGCTCAGGATGCGGCTCGTGCAAAAAAAGGCACCATTCCGGCCAGGTACGTCGAATATCGCCAAATGCTCATACACATCCCAGTCGGCGGCCGCATCCCGGTGAACACTGCGAGGACAGCCACGGTTCGGCAGCGCGACGACGACGATGCGCCTCACGGGCGAGAAGACTGCGTAATCGCTAATCGCTGCTATCAAATGCTGGCGACGCACGCAACGAGAGAGCCGCGCTTCCCTAGAGCCCCCCCTAGAGCGAGAATGACGGACCCCGACGGAATGGAAACCCTTCCCTTGCCGCCATCAAACAAACGTCCTTCTTTCTCTTGCCTCTCTCTCTGCCGAGTCCCGAGTCCCGACCCATCGTGCCCGCCCACGATAACTCTCACTCCAGCGCCCCACCTGTCACGCCCATGCCATGTCATGTGACTTGACACCTTGGCTTGCGTGGATCGGAACGAAACTTTTTTCCAAAGGCCAGGGCCAACTCAGTGGGTCCAGGTCGTCCAGGTCATCCCGCTGATGAGTGTTGGTGCCGTCCACGGATTAATAGTGACCGGGCTCAACTGGGAAGTGAGGCGGGTGGTGGGCAGCAATGGCGCCACAGTGACGCCTTATCTGGAGCACGCAAAAGACAACAACAACATTGCCTCAGTCGCTCCCTCAGTCGCTCCCAGCCTAAATTTCTGCCACCTCCGCTTCCGCTGCCTCCCCCCCCCCCCCAATATTCTTCACCCAAACATCCCACCACCCTCTCTCGCGCCCATCGCCGTTCGAACGCGTTTTAACACTCGCATCTCGCTCCGTCGCTGTCGCAAACCACAACTCTATCGCACGTCCACGTCTTTTCGACCCCATCATCAACCAAAATGCCTGGCGGCAAAGGAAAGTCTTCCGGTGGTAAGAGCTCCGGAGGCAAGACGAGCGCCGAGGGCCACAAGAAACAGCAGAGCCACTCGGCCCGGGCTGGTCTTCAGGTAAGAATATTTGACATTCCCATTAGCTCCCTGATGTTGCGACTTTGAGCAGCCCGGTTTTTGTCCATGGGCTCCGATGGACTGGCTATTGCGCGCCCGATCCCAGCTGTTACGATTCGACATCTGCTTCCAGCCGCGTTTCCGATCGCCCTGCTATCCCTCCGCCCCGATTACTGCGCAACGAAACTTGGCTCAACGCGTCATTTGGCCCAATGCTTTGTTTGCGCAACCTACAATGTTGATTATCATGGACATTGGGGATGCGCGCCTCACCTCGCCCTAATACACAAACCTCGACGCACCATGGCGCTGCTCGATGCCAACGAGTCGTCTTCTCCTCCAACTGTCCGTGGGTTATAAGTGACGCCAAAGAAGAGGGGTTCGATTCACGGACGCGCGAAACCAAGCCATGACGCGACTGGTCCGGCGCTCATGGCTCATTCAAGATCAAGGGAGGAACCGGGGACGCATTGCTAACATTGCTTGCCCACAGTTCCCATGCGGCCGTGTCAAGCGTTTCCTCAAGCAAAACACCCAGAACAAGATGCGTGTCGGTGCCAAGGCTGCTGTATACGTCACCGCCGTTCTAGAGTACCTGACGGCCGAAGTCCTTGAATTGGCTGGCGTAAGTCCCTGCACCTCTCCTTATTCCAGCAATGTTATCTGTGCCGCGGACGCTAACAAAATCTCCTCCTTTCTACAGAACGCGGCCAAGGATCTCAAGGTCAAGCGCATCACTCCCCGTCATCTGCAGCTGGCGATTCGTGGCGACGAAGAGTTGGACACGTTGATCCGCGCTACCATTGCTTTTGGTGGTGTCCTGCCACACATCAACCGAGCGCTGCTACTCAAAGTCGAGCAAAAGAAGAAGAAGGCGCTCTCCATCGAGGTGTAAATCTGGCTTCGGGACTGTCTCTTGTGGGTTTTCACTTTTGATTCTTTGATGATTCGGGGTTTCAGGTCGAGGAAGTGCTTTTTGTGTTTACGGACTAAGGAAATTCGCGCGAAATAACATGTTTACGTGTTTGAGAGCCACGGGCGACCACGCGCGGTCAAGGGAAGGACCCCAGACGTGGAGCACATCATCTCTCGAGAAGCTGTAACGCCACCACGGAGGGGTGGTCGTCTTCAATGCCATGGCGAGGTTGAGACAGCCGTGACGCAAGGCACGACGGAGCCTTGGTGAGCGCGATGGACTCCCTTGATAGCCACCCCCCCCCTTCTCCTCCTCTGTGCGTTCATATCTTTGGGAGGTTACGTGTACAAGTAGTAATATAGGTTCTGGTCAACTGGATGATGGAGTGAGCTGTAGCATACGTATGCTACAGCCAAAAAAATGCGATGCGATGAGTCCTACCTGGTCTTGGATAGACGCTATTCTCTACTTGGCCGTATTCATTATCCATGCTGGAATGGCTTCTTCCGCGTGTGTGCTGTGCTGACTCGGCTCACAGCAGCAACACCAGGCCACGCGAGGTTCATGTGTCATATGTTGTCGCGGCCCATGGCAGCCTCCCCCATTTCACCTCACCTCACCTCGCCTCACCTCATGGCCAAGATCGAATGCCATCATGGCTGGTGGCACACCCTCCTGCTCCTGGACCCTGCTCGCCTCCCGGGCCTTTGCCAGCCATGGCACACGCTCTCAAAGCCATGTACCTCTCGTGCAAGCACTGACTCGGATAGTCGCAATCGATGGAACAGTCATGGTTCCTGCTGCTGCTCCCCGCATCGCGCCTCCGGAAACGTCCAACCTCTCTCCTCCACTCCATCCAGGCCCTCCACCCAACGTAGTCGAATTCGATGCCGCAGATGCTCAGGCCATGAACGGCCGCGCGCGCGTCGCCGCACCGCCCAGCGTGCCACAGGCAGAAGTGGTGACCGCACGAGAGACAGCGGCGCGTGACGGCGACGTTGTACCGACGGCCGCAGCAGTGGCAGGTCCATGTCCAGGGGAGCGGGGCGGGCGGCGCCGGACAGTCTGGCGACGGGCAGACGTACGATGTCGGCGGCGAGGAGACAAGATTCGGGGACTGGGCTCGCGAGGGCGGCGACGACGACGGTGACGCGGACGGGGGCATTGCTTGTTGCGCTTGCTCGTCGGGGAAACTGGGGCGGGCGATTCGGATCTGATGCGGTGGCCCCGGGTCGGAGACGTCAGTAGGTTCCTCTGAGTATTTAGGTTTCAATGTCCGAGGTTGAAGGTGAAGGCGGATTTTTCGACCACCGTTGAGTGGGCGAATGGATGGTGAAGGAGGGAGGTGCGGAACATGGAACCCGAGAGTCGAGGGACCGATAACGCGTCAAGGGGCGGTATTTGCTTGCAAAGAAGGAGTCTTATTGTTGGGGGAAGTTGAGTTTGGATTTGCGTGGTGAACAGGAAGTGAGTTTGGTTGTCGAGGCCGCGCTGCACAGCTGCGCTGCGTTGAGGAAGCCTCGATTCGTCGTTTCATTGAAGTTGTGTTTTGGTCTCTGGTCATGGTTTTTATTCATTTCTAGAGCTCGGGGGATGATGTTTTTGCTGCGCGTTTGTCTTGGGCCTTTTTCTCATGTGGACTGTGAATCGGGGGGGTTCTTGCTATTTCCTCTTTGTGGTTCATGCGCTTTGCACGCTTTGCACGCCATTGAATTGATTTCTTGCTTCCCGGACGTACAACTAGGCTGTGGCACGGATCTCGGCTCCCATCGTGGATTATTTCGTCCATCAGCTGGCTTGAGCTTCCGATGACTTGACGAGGAAGCTTGCGCTCTGCTTGCGCTCTGCTTGCGACGAAGAAAAAGAGTGCCTTGTGGCTGGGACGCGTCTGGATGGGGAACAACGGGCTGTCAAGACAAATTACTTGACGTCTTGCCATGATTGTGCCATGTTTATGACTAGAATCCGAGCCCGTTATTGTGGTTTATTTGAACAATAGAATGCAGAGTATACGAGCTTGAAGTCCGAGACAAGGCCGCCATTGTCTTCATCACTCGACATGCCGAATCTCGGGAAAAAAAATTGAAACACAGTTTGACTCGAGAGATCCCAAGTTACAAGGTCGGTGAAACACAGGCCGAAGCATCAAATTCCAGACATCAACTCCTGCTCAGTGGGTTCTGCCTGAACCTTTTTTTTTGAACACCGAACCCGCAACGTCACCGCGTCCGTTTGCCACGTCAAAAGATCCCGGGGGCCTCATTAAAGTATGCTACCTCGGCCGGACACCAGACGGTATCAGAACCTCATCCACCCTCCGGCCTAGGAGGTTGTGCGGGCCTGTGTACAGATGGATCCGTTCTCGACCTCGGTCCCGTCTCACATCCTACGTCTCGGGTGCCACAGAGCGAAGAGGCATCTCGTCTGGAACCCCGGCGGCGGCGGCGGCAACCGCACCGCGGAGCACCTCGAGCAGAAGCTCTCCTCCGACATCATCGACAAGTCTTGCCCGACGGCGCTGCTCGCGCTCGTCACGCAGATTGCCGGGGAGTGGGCGCTCGTGCCGTGCACGAGCTGCCATGACGGCCTGGGGGATTGGGCTAGGTGCGTGATCCCACCGCTGGCACAGGGCGGGATAACCTCGTGGGCATGTGCGAATTGCGTCAGGAGGGAAGACGGGCAGGGGTGTTCTCTGACATGTGGCACCGCGCGGTGGCGGAGTTTCAGTGAGTAGCCTTGTCTGGGCCGAAAAAAAAAAATTAGGAGCTGACAAACGTGACCGTATTAGCAGCTGCGAACAAGGAGACATGTCCTGCGCTGGATACGCATCTTCTCGCTGCAGAGGATCACTCGGATGACGTGAGCATCGCCATGGAGACCGGGTCGACGAGCTCGACGGGGTCCAGCGAGGCGAAACGCAGCATCTCGCCGAGTCGCCTTGGTTTGGACCCGGACCCAGACGAGGTGCAACTTGGCGGGCAGACGCAGCTAGCTGCGGCCGAGGAACAAGACGGCAGGGCATTCGAAAACAACGAGGTCGACGCCGCTCTGAGAATCGAATTCGACAGAGGCGACATTGCGGTCATGGAGGCTGGGAAGTTGCTGAGAGAGCCTCTGATGACGCTCCAAGAGCTGCAGGCGGAAATCAGAGGCTGGTACGAGTGATTTTTTTTGAAAAACAATTTCTTCTTTCTTCAAGTCATGCATGTCTCCCGTCGAGGCGGAGCTTTCGCCACGAGATGGGGCGCGGTTTGTTGCCCGGCAGCGGGTAAATTAACCGATCGCGAGTAATATGCACTTATAACCGTATTAAGGAAGCTAAAATGCACCTTATATTAATATACTATTATAGAATAAGAAGCATATAAGATTTATAATAGCTACTCTCTCTATAAAAAAGGAGCTCTAGACCTTCTATTTATATAATAGAAATTAGCTATAATTTAATTCTTTTCTCTACCTTTATTATCCCTTCTAAATATATCTTTACCTAAAGTTATATACTATATTATAATAGTTGTAAGCCTAGGAGGTATAAGCCTATAACTCTACTATATTTTTCCTTATATACTAAACCTATATATATACTATATCTAACCTATTATCTAAGCTTATAATAAATACTATAATCTCTCTTTACCTAAGTCTTAAGACTAATATGTAAAGGGCTTGGGCTTTGCCTAAGCATGAGCCATACTGCACGTAAGGGGGAGACTAATAGGGGCAGCTAGGGTATGAAAAGGGGGCTAACATAAGGTGGCTAGGGGGTATAAGGGGTACCGCTAGGGATAGCTTCCTACCCTTTTCTTCTTCCTTTCTTAAGCTTCTTAATACTATATTAATACCCTACTATAGTTACCTAAGGGCTAGTCTATAATAATTAAGAAGCTTCCTTTAGTCCTAAAGAGAAGGCTACTAAATAATAGAAAAGGGAAAATAATAATATAACTAATAAACATACTTTAACTAGAACACTAGCCTAATCTAGGGACTATAACCCCCTTATCTAAGGCTATATTACCTAGTTTAAAATACTTTAACTTATATTAGAATAGTAAGTAAGAGTAATTAAGAACCTATAATAATATATATATATAAACCTAGAGCTAGTAACTTAATTAGCTTTCCTATTAAATACCCTTATAAAGCTAATAGTCCTTAACCTAGACTTTACTATACTACCCTTAGGCCTAGGTTTACTACCCCTAATATTATAAATCTAATAAAAACTAATTCTAATAGGTAATCTATATAATAGTAATAAGATTATATTTACTACCTAGAAGTTCCTAATATAATATAAACTAGAGGTAGATAAGGACTTTATTAGGACCTAAAAGAATTAATAGATATTTATTTACTAAAACCTATTACCTAAGGTTTAGGCCTATATAGCTATATACTTTAAAGTAAGCTACCTTAGTAACTATAACCTAGAGGCCTTTCTTAGCTATTTAGAAACCCTATATATAGACCCCTATAGATAAAAGATAGCCTTAATAAAGCTTAACTAGATAGAATAAGGGGTAGAAAAGGTATTTACTATATTTTTTATCTATTTTAAATAAAAGCTCTCTTTAGTAAGAGAGGCTTATTAGACTAAGGATATTAAGCTAGCTAAGCTATAATATATACTTAATAAATATATAAGGGAGATCTCTATTAGTAAAGGAGTTAGCTAAATAGAGTACTATATAGTAATTACCTAATACTATAGTATAGTAGTAAATATTAAGTCTCTAGCCTTAGAGAAAAAATATTAGAACTAGCATAGGCCCTAGCTAGCCTAGCCTATACCTTAATAGGTAAACTATAAGGGTAATATACTAATAATAGGGATATATACTATAATAACCTAGTAGGGTAAGTAAAATAAGATAGATAAGAAGGATAAGAGCTCTAAGAAGAATATAAAGTAACTAAGGGCTAAATAGGTAACTAAAGTAAAGTTAACTAAGTATTACTAGAAAGAATACTACCTATATTATAGATCTAAGGATTACTATATCTAGAAGTATACTTTCCTCCTACCTTACTAACTAAAGGTTTAAATTAATATATATAGAGTAGAAATAGATAGTATAGATAAGGGGGCTACTACTAATACCTTAGAATATAAGTAGCCTCTAAGTAAAGCCTTATATAAGGGTAAAGAGGCTAGCTAGTAGCTATAGATTTAGATAAGTATAGCTAGTATATAAATATAGATAGGGATATAGAATATTATATAGACTAACTACCTTTCTTAATCCTAGTACTCTTTAATATATATTTTTATATTAATATCTAGATTAATTATAGCTATAATTACTATAGTACTATAAGTAAATTAGTAGTAAGGTAGCTTAGCCTAGAGCTTATATAACTACTAAAATATAGGTAAGTCTATACTATAGTAAAAATAGAGAGAAGGGGGATATAATAAAGAGAAGACTTCTCCTTTATTACTTATATAGTATATACTAGAGTTAATATTAATAGCTAGGAGTTATTAGTATATTTATATATTATCCTAGGCCTTACCTAAGATATAATATTTAGGATACTATAGCTAGAATACTATAAGGTAGTAATTTATATAGTAAAATAGTAGCTAGTTATTAGGGTAGTAAAGGGCCTTTATATATTAGAGGCTACTAAGCATAAGGGAGAACCCCTAGTATAGGGGATTATTAAATCCTTATATACTATAGAGGTATAATAAGTATAATAAATAAAGGATACTATAATAAGGTTTATTACTATAAGCCTTAAGGAGATAATAATAGTACTATAGATTATAGTGCTTAAAATAACACTAAATAGTCTAGATATAGCTATATTACTAGAGAAATTAGCAGACTTTATAGACCTTTTTAATAAGGCTAAGGCTAATAGCCTACCTCCCTATAGGGGTTCTCTTAATTACTATATATAGTTATATAAGAACTTAGATAGGTCCTAACTAGCACTCCTATAAGGGCTATTATATAATATACTAAGGGATTAGCTCTTAGAGGTTTAGCGCTAGATTATAGACCTTATAGATAAAGGATAGATCTATACTAGCTTCTTATTAGCTATAGCTCTAGTTTTTCTTATTAAAAAATTAAATAAGGGATAGTATTTCTATATAGACTATTATATACTTAATAAGATAATAGTATAGAATTACTACTTACTTCTATTAATTAAGGAAACCCTATACTCCCTCTCCTAGGTATACTAGTTTATAAAGGTAAATATTTATATAGTATTCTATAAACTATAGATAGCTAAGGATAAGGAGCACCTTATAGCCTTCTATACTAGGTTTAGGTTATTTAAATAGCTAGTTTACTTATTTAGCCTAGCTAGTATACTAGTAACCTTCTAATACTATATTAATAAATCCTTAGGGGATATATTAGGAGATTTTATAATAGTATATCTTAATAATATCTTAGTTTATTTAGGGGGGTTAAGGAAGGACTATATAGTAAAGGTTTAACTTATACTAGGGCGCTTAAGGGCTATAGGGTTATACCTTAACCTTAATAAGTCTATATTTACTATAAAGGAGGTCTAATACCTAGGGTATATTATTATAGTAAGCTATTTAATCTATCCTAATCTAATAAAGGTAGTGGCTATAAGAGAATAAGTAGTACCTATAAAACTATAGGGGGTCTAAAGCTTTTTAGGGTTTATAAACTTTTACTATGATTTTATGTGAGGCCCACTCACAACACTAGCGCACTAGTGCACTACCTAATAGGCGCACTATGTCCTAGGGCTAGGTTTACATAATACTAGCAAGCCGCTAGCTATAAGCTAATAACTTACATATATAACACACTTAGACCTAGTAAGCTTTAGTTAATATATAAGTGCCCCTATATCTCTTACCTAGCTATCTATTATTCTTATAATTCTAAAGCTTCTCCTACTAGCTACCTAAGAGTAATATAAGGGGGAGAACTATATAATTTACTAGAGTAATACTATATATTAACTAGAACTAGATAAATAAGGGTAATACTATAGGTAAGGGTATACTATATTTTATAGGGATCTTAACTAAAACTAAACCCTTTATTACTAAAGAAGAAAAGGTAGTAATTAGAGAGTAAATTACCTAGCTTAAGTAACTTAAGAAACTATAAAAATAGGAATAGGAACTTATTAACCTATTATAACTTAATAGGGGAAAGAAATAGGTAAAAAGGGGCTAAAAGGCTAGTATATTCTTAAGTCTTAGTAGCTAAGAGGTTAAAGTCTAGAATATTACTAACCTTTAATACCCTATAAATCTATAGAAGTATAAGATATAGTTAAATAACCTAAGCTATGCCTTTAGGGGGGTAAAGAAAAAGTACTAATATAATAACTAAAAGATTCTCTTTATACTTAACTATATATATATACACTATTAGGTAAGATAGAACTAATATATTAAGGAATAACTAGCTAATAGCTAGGATTACCCTAAAGATAACTAGGATAAGTTCTAGGCTTAGACCCTTATATTACTTAAGGACTCTATAAACTATAATATATAGATAGCTATGTAGCTAGAGAATATAAAGTAATAAGAGGGTTAGAGCTCTATTAAATTTAGTATCTTCCTAGATTTACTAGAGAAACACCTAGAAAGAGCCCTAGAAAAAACCTAAGCTCTTATATTCTTTATAAAATTACTCCCTAACCTATAGGACTATATTAACCTATATTTATCTATTACTAGAATAACCTAAGAAAAGGTTATATAACTTACTTAGTAATTCTAGGAGGTAATATTAAAGAATAAGTAAAAGCTAAGTAACTTAGGAGATAAGGGTTTATATAAAGCTCCCTAATACCCTAGATATAATTCCCTATAAGGCTATAGGCCCTATAAGGATTAGAAGGATAAGAATAAAGAGAAACCCCTAATTACCTACCTAAATAATAATAAAACCTAGGATAAGAAGTAATATTATAATTATAGTAGTATAGAATACCTTTTCTATAATTATAATAAGCTAAAGAAAGACTAGTAAGAAGGCTAGGGAAACTTCCTAAGGTAAAAGTAAATACCCTTACCTTTACCTTAAATACCTAGGTACTAGTAAGGTATTAATTTTATACACTAGTTACTATTTATAGGTATAAAGACATTAAAATAGTAGCTAATCTTAATAGTTACACTAAGGTTAATATTATTAGCGCTTAGTTTATATAAATATATAAGCTTAATAAGGCTAAGGCTATAGTACTTATCCTTAAGGTAGTAAGGGCCCTTATAGTCCCTTAGTATAGTATTTATAAAGTACTTATTATAATTAGAGACTTAAGAGGTAAAAAGAAAAACCTTAAGCTACTATATATAGCTATTAATAAGGACCTAAGAGTTAAGGGAAGCCCTATATTAATTAGAATATATATACTTATAGAAGAATATATTTATCTTTATTTATATTTATAAGAATAGTAGTTTAAGAAAAGAAGAGTAGCCTTTTTACTACTAACTCCTTATAGGTTTATAAAGGTAATATATAATAAGACTATTATATATACTATTATAGAAGTTCTAGAAGATAAGTTTATCCCTCTTAAAGATAAGGAGGAGGTAAAAGCATATAAAACTATTAAGAATATCCTAAAGAAACTATATAAGTTCTAAGATATATTTATATTAGATAAGGTAAGGAGCTTACTATTAAGGAAGATAACTAACTATATAATTAACCTTATACCTAGGGCTACACCCCTATATAAACTAATTTACTCTCTTTCCTAAAGTAAACTAAGAGAGCTCTAGGAATATATTAATAATAACCTAAAGAAAGGCTAGATAAGACCCTCTAAGAGCCTTATAGGTATACCTATCCTATTTATACTAAAGAAGGATAGAATACTCTAGCTATATATAAATTACTAAGGACTTAATAAGGTAATATAGAAAAATTACTATACTCTCCCCCTAATTTTAGAGATCCTTAACTAATACTAAGGGGCCTATTTTTTCTTAAAAATTAATATTAAGGATATATACTACTAAATCTATATTAAAGAGAGTAATAAATAGAAAATAGCTTTCTATATACACTATAAATACTATAAATACCTTATAATACCCTTTAGGTTAACTAATACCCTAGCTACCTTCTAAAGCTATATCTATAAAGCGCTTTATAGGCTAGTTAATACTATTTATATAGTATATCTAGATAATATCCTTATTTTCTCTAAAATATAGGAGGAATATACTATATATATTAAGGAAGTTCTAGAGTATATAAGGCTAGTAAAGTTATATATAAAACCCTTTAAGTATTCCTTTTACTAGGAGTTAGTAAAATTCCTAGGGTTTATTCTATTAGTTAATAGAATATTAATAGATATATATAGAGTTAATATAATCTAGGAATAGAAAGAGCTTATAAGCTTTAAAGATATATAGTCTTTCCTTAAATTCTATAACTTTTACTAGTAGTTTATCTATAAATACTCTAGGATTATAGTACCCCTTTATATATTAATAAAAGGTAGTTAAAATAGTATTTAGACTAGGAGGTTTATATTTAGAGTAAAGGAGTAGCTAATATTTAGCTAGCTAAAAGATACCTTTTAGTAAGTGCCTTTTCTCTAATATTATAACCTAAGTTAACTAGTATAAATTAAGATAAATACCTTAGTCTTTATAATAGTAAAAATCCTATCTTAGTAAGATAATAAGGGTTATTAGTATTTAGTAGCCTTTTAGTTAAGGAAGTTTATAAACACTAAATATAACTATAGTATAGCTAATTAAGAGTTACTTACTATAGTAAAGTTATTTAAATACTAGTAATACTATATTAAAAGTATAAAGACACTAGTAAAGGTTCTTTTAGACTACTATAACCTATAGACCTTTATAAGGTAGTAAAAGTTAAATAGAAGGTAAGTATATTAATATATATTTCTCTACCCTTTTTATTTTATAATTAAATATAGACTAAGGAAAAGTAACCCTATAGATATACTATTAAGAAAGTCTAATTATAAGAGTAAACCTATATTAAATAAGGCACTTTTACTAAAGCTTTAGAAAAAGATAATAGCTACTAAAGTAGTAAAAGAAAAGGTACTAATATATTAAAGAAGTTATAGTATAGTACTAGTCTTAGAACCTATAGAGGTAAGAGTAGCCTAGGTAAAAGGCTAGTTAGCTACTATAGATCTAGTAAAAGGTTAGCTAGATAAGGGTAATTTTAAGGAGAAAGTAGTATATATCTAAGATATTAGTATAGTATAAGAGATCTAGGGGGCTATTATATTACTAAATCCCTACTAATCTAGGCTAAATAAACTATTAGTATAACTACTATAGAAGGCATAGGACTAAGATCTATATTTATAAAGGTAAGGAGGTAAGGTTAACTCCCTAGTAAAAGGGAGGGAAAAAGCTAGCCTATAGTTATATAGTATAAGGGGTCTTCTAATATATAAAGCCTAGGTAGTTATTCTATAGGAGCCTATCTTATAATAGGAGCTTCTATAGCTACACTATAATAATCTACTAGTAAGTTACTTTAGGACTAAGTATACTCTTAAGCTATTAAAGTATTACTTTTAGTAGCTAGTAATAAGTAAAGCTATTTTAGACTATATATCTAGTTATAGGGTATACTAGTAGGTAGTAGCTAGAAGGTATTACCTATATAGGACCCTTAAATTACTACTAATACTAAGGTAACTATAGGTAAAAATCTTAATAGATTTTATTATAAGACTACTACCTATATAGCTAGGTAACTAAGAAACTAATATAATCCTAGTAATTATAGACTAATTTACTAAGTACTTTATCTTCCTCCCTATAACTACTATAATTAATATAGCTAAATTAGTAAAGTTATTTTATAAGGAAATTAAGCTCTAATTTAGAGTACTAGAGAGTATTATATCTAATAAAGGGTTAGTATTTATAAGCTAATTTTAGTTAGATATATACTACCTATTATATATAAAGTAAAGGCTTTTAATAGTATTTTACCCCTAAACTAATAGGTAAATAGAGAGAATAAACTAGGTACTTAAGTACTATCTCTAATACTTTATTAAGAAAAACTAATAGATATAGCTATAGCTACTCCTAATAGCTTAATTTATATATAATAATACTATAAATAGGATTATAGGCTACTCCCTAAACTACACTCTTATAGGCTATTTACCTAAGTTTTACCTAGCCCTTAAGGGTAAGACTAAGTGTTACGTGCTGGCTCTGCACGATGTAGGGTTAAATCCGTCAGAGGGGCCGACGGATTTAATTAGTCATAAGTCATACTAATTTCACTTGTAAAAGCTACTATTAGGTATAATATATAATATTAGAAGTAAGTTAATTCTTCTAACTAGAGTGCTAAATCCAGCCCTATAAACGTCCCTTATAACTAAGCTTATTTTACTATATAATAAGTGCTAGGCACGCCTTAAAAGATAACTATCCTAGTCATAACTAACAGAGCTATAGCTAGATTTAACCTCCTTATTCTAAGTAACCTAAAAATATTCCCCTTTATTAAAATTAAATAAAAGAAAAACAGGTTTAGTATACCTATTACTAAAATTATAATTACCTCTGTTATAAAATCACTTAAAATTTGCAATAGTTTTCTAGCTATATATATCCTCTAATAGTATTAATTAAATTATTATATTAAATAATAAATTCCTATTCTTAGAGCTAATTACTCCTTTTACTATATTTTATAGTCCTTCCTTACTAGTTTTGCCTATTTCCTTCCCTTACCTATTATATTTAGTTCTCTAACTACCCTTTCTAATATTATTCTAATCCTTATCTAAATTCTTTATTTTAATCTAATAACCTAGCAAATTTATCTCCCTTTTCTATTCTTTTCTCTACTACCTTACTAGTTACTAGTAACGCTATTTCTATTTATTTTATTACTATCTCTATCTATTTTCCTAATATTATTAGTAATATCCTAGTTAATTACTATAGTATTAGTGTTTTTAGCATTAGCTATTACAAAACCACTTAAGTCCCTCTTAGCTTTAATCCTAGCCTTTTAGTTAACTTTAGCCTCTTACTTAGTATTTCTAGCGTAAGGGTCTTAGTTTATTATTACTTATTAGTTAGGTTAGTCCTCCTATTTACTATTTCTAGTGTAACTATTTCTATCTATAGTTATACACTGCCTAACCTTAGTGTTTACTAGCCTAATTTACCTTACTATAGGCTAGTTTCTCCTAGGTTTAAAGACACTAGAATTACCTTTATTAGAGTTAATTTTACTCTCTTTATATTCTCTCTAATCCTGTTACGATATGGAATGTAATAAAAGAGTGTGTAAGGTTCTTGTCTGATTCAACTAGCTAGAGGTCAGAGCTATCGTCTAATATAGGGGTTCTAGGTCACGTGCAGGCCACATCCTCGGCACGGCAGGCCACATCCTAATGTGACAGGCCAATTGTCAATTCTAGCACGTAACAAATCCCCTTTTACTCTAGTAATAGCTTATTAATAGTTACTATCTAAATATTAATTATTTCTTATATTTTTGCTATTATAGATACTAATTCTGCTATCTTCTTCTTATACTCCTTTTTATTAATTATATCTTATTTTAAAGTATTAAGTTATTTATTAAAATCCACTAATATTCTGCCTAAATTAATCTATAGAATCCTCTCCTTCTAATCCTTTAATATTTATATTACCTATATAAACTTCTTTTTTATAGATTTTACTTCCTCTTTTACTAATTCTATTAGGTTAGCTATCTTCTCTTCTATTTCTTAGGCACTTTTATACGCTTCTTTTACTACTCTTTTTACCTCTAAGAGTTCTATCTTAATTCTATTAGCTTATTTTTCTACCTAGTTAATTTAGTCTACTAGGTTATTAATTTTACTTTATTTACTTTATTTACTTTATTTACTTTATTTACTTTATTTACTTTATTTACTTTATTTACTTTATTTACTTTATTTACTTTATTTACTTTATTTACTTTATTTACTTTATTTACTTTATTTACTTTATTTACTTTATTTACTTTATTTACTTTATTTACTTTATTTACTTTATTTACTTTATTTACTTTATTTACTTTATTTACTTTATTTACTTTATTTACTTTATTTACTTTATTTACTTTATTTACTTTATTTACTTTATTTATATTCTTTATTTTATTCTTTATTTTATTCTTTATTTTATTAAAATTTAACTAATTTTTACACTAGTGCTCTCTCTATATTAATACAAAGCAAATTAGCTTGCCTAATACTAGCTAGTCCCCCTATAATTATGCTATTTACTACGCTATATTTATTTATAAATTAGAGGGCTAATAGATTAGCTCTTAGTAGTAGGGATGCTATGCTATTATATATAGCTATCTAATAACCACGCTTAACTATTATACTATTATAAAAGGCTATAGCTACTATTTTCGCCTAATTTTTCGCTTATCTTATCGCTTTATATTCTATTAGATTTACTATAATATAGTTTATAGGTTTCCCTACTTACCTTATAGCCACTTATCTTACACTTAATATAGCTTTTTATTCCTTAAATATAGTAAAAATTTAGATAATTATATTTTACTATAATATAAAATATATATCCTTTAAATCTACCTCTAGACTATCTAATACTATTTTAGCACTATTAAGCGCGAATTTATATATATAGGCCTATATTATATATTAAATATCCTACCTTTTAGCCTTATAACCTAATATAGTATGTTTAAATCTACTAAAATTAATCCCCTTAATGCTTTTCCCTTTATATTTAGTATTAAATTCTTCTATTACCCTTTTACATACCACTGCCCTAATCTTTAGTATTAGCTTTAAGGTATCTATTCTAGAACTAGGTTTTCTAAATCTAATAAATAATAGCTTAAAATCAAGCTCTATAATCTATTTATACACCTATAATAGCCTAATAAGGTATTTAGCTAGTATATTATTAACTTTATCCTTACCTTTACTTTTAAAACCTCTATCTTTAAATTTAGTTTCTATAAGTTTAGTCTCCTTATTACTCTTAGGTTTAAATTCTAGTTTAGGGGATTTACTACTTACTTAGGTAAGATTAAATCTTACTATACTATTATCTTCTTTATTTATTATATTACTACTTTTATTATTATCTTAATTCTTAGTCTTCTTTACACTACTATTCTCTTTACTTAGTGTATTACTAGATTTATTATTTTCTTAGACTACTTCCCTTTCTTATAGCTACTTTTATCTTTTAGCCCTTTTAATGTTTTCCTATATTAATTATTATATTACTTAGTTATATTTCTAGCTTTCTGCTTCTAGATTCTATAATTTTTCTAGTTTATTATTAATATTATTACCTTTACTACCTTTACCTTTACTACTATCTCTTTTAGCTTTTACCTTAGTTTTAACTATTTTCTTAATAACTATAGTAGCTATATTAATATCCTTACTACCCTCTATAGCTTACTATAATAGTATATCTAATTTATCTTATACTATTCTTAATTCTTCTTTATACTATTCTTATTATAAATATATAACCCACTATATTAGATTTATATATCTTAGTAATAGATCTTGCTTTAATACTAGGTATAAATAGCGTTTAGAAAGCTTCTAGCCTTTAAGATAGCTTACTATACCTAATTTAATTAAGAGGTTATTACCCTACTCCTTATATTTAGCTCTCTCCTTATTAGTACTAGCTTATTACTATACTAAATTAGTAAAAGTAATACTCCCTATTAATTAATTTTATTATATTAAGGCTAGTACCTAAATATATAAATATACTACTAGTATTTGCTTATAAATTATTTAGTTACTTATATCTAACTTATTATTAAATATAATAAGGTCTAGTCTTATACTTAGGTAATAATATAGATTAGTATAAAATAAGTAAGCTATATATTTAACTTCTAGAGTAAGGTTATTAAATTTTATATAGTACTTCTTATAATTATTACACTTTCTTATCTCTTATAGGTAATACTACTCTACGTTATATAGCTAGTAAAACACTTTATTACTTTTATTATTAAATTTAACTATCCTAGCTATAGAGCAAAATATAAGGTCTAAATAAAATCGCATATATAAGTGCTAAATTTAACTACACTAGGTTTATTAGTGTATTAGGGAGAGTTATAAGGTATAAGTAAGGTAGGTTACCCTTAGTAAGTATAATAAATAATATATATAAGAGGGTCTAATGGTTTTATACTAACCTAATAAATTCACCTTCTTATTATTATACCTTTACTCTTACTATTATTATTCTATAGGGGGTTTAAGGCCTTTCTTTATATACTCCTTTACCTAATTAATTAGATTCTTCTTAAGGTAATCTTCTACTATCTTAGATATATTTATTCTTATTTTATTCTTTACTATCTATTAGTTATTTTTAGTAGTGTAGCCCTTCTATCTAATAAGAAATTCTACTCTTATAGTTTTAGTTTGCTTAAGGATCTTAATATAATAATTATAGATTCTTTTAATTTCCTAATAGTCTACTTTCTCTAAATTATTAAATATAATTAGTAGTAAGGCTAGTTCTTCCCTTTTAAATAGGTCTTTCCCTTATACTAGCTTCTATATCTATACTAATAATACTACTAGATAGACTTATAAATTTAGGGGAAAATCTAACTAATATACTAGAGAGTTTACTTTTTCTAATACTTTATATAGCCCTGCCTTCTATAGTAACTATTTCTTCTTAGGTTTACTAGGTAATTTATACCCCTTATATAGTTATAAATATACTATATCTCCTTTATTAATATTAACTAGTTTATAATAGTTATTATACTAAATTTTAGTAAGCATAGCTGCTATTATAATTACTAGTTAGGCCTTATGCTAGTATAACTTCTATAATACTATAATATTATTTACACTAGCTCTAGTATTAGTTATATTATTTAGGGAAAGTAAATTAATAACACTTAATAGGCAGAAACTATATAATAGTTTATTAGGAGCCTACCCTATACCTACCGCTATAGTGTTATTTAGCTAATATTATAGCGCTAGTAATAGTAATATCTATATTATATCTAGGTTAGTTACTATGTAGTATTATATTATAATTATTACTATCTAGTTTTTCCTTTCCGCTATTCTATCTATCTAAGGGTAGTATACTATACCTATAAGGAGTTTAACTCCTATATACCTAAATATTTCTTTCTATATATTAGATATAAATCTTAGGTCTCTATTACTAATAATTTATCTTAGTAATCCCTAGTTTATAATATATAGAGCATAAAGGAGTAATTTTGCCTAGATTTCCACTAGATATATAGTGTATCCTAGTATTAGAAGTGTTCTTTTACTAAATAGGTAATTCACTAGGCATAATGAATTATAGGTAGCGTATCCTTTTATTTACTATATTATATTTACTACTAGTACTTCTAGTATATCTGTAATAAAATTAAGTAAAATTATATAAAAAGGCATTAGCTTTAGCTATAATAGTTATAGCTTCCCTAGTGATTTTAAGCAATTAATTACGTTTTCTTAACATACTACGTAATAGGCTATATAATCGCGAATTTATTAGCTTATATATAGGAAATAAACTAATTATAGCTCTACTACTATCCTAGTAATTCTAAAATAATATTAGTTATTATATACTAGCTATAGGATAAATTTAACCTCTATTATTAGAATATAAAGTTAGAAAAATCTATCTCTACTATAATAATATAATAGACTATCCTTGCGCAAATCCTATCTAAATAAAGGGATCTTTAGTCTAACTCTAATGTTTCTTACTACTTACTTTTCTTAGTAGGCTTTTATAGCTATAATAATTTAACTAAATTTCTAATTAGACTAATATCCTAAGATAATTTTAGCCTTAAGGTTATTATCTATAATTACCTTTATAATATATTCCTTATTTATAAAATAAGCGCTTAAATCTAACTTATTATATTAGCTTTTCTATACCGCCTCCTTATAGGTAACTTCTACTAGTAATCTAGAGAGTATATCTAGTATAATATTTAATATTCTAGGTATATATATTACCTTTAAATTAAATTATAATAAATAATTTATAACTTTTACTAGTTTTAGGTTAGCCTTATCTAGATCTATTATTAATAATAAGGTATGCTTAATAATGCCCTTAGCTAGGGAATAGTTAGTTAAAATATTAACTATAGTATTATTAGATTAAACTATTTTTTAGAGCTTCCTAATGCTCTATATAATTATAGCTACTTCTACTTTAGTTAAACTATATTGCTTCTTAATACTTAATATTACTCTTAAAAGGAATAGGATTAGCTATATTTAGTTATTCTTAATATCCCTTCTAGGAATACTTTAACTATCCTATTCTTCTTATAATTAGAAAGTATATAAACTAAATCCTTCCTTATAAGTATTAATTTTAAGAAATAAAGGTTTTTTTAGATTATAATACTATAAGGTTTATTTCTTACTTAGGAATACCTTAATATCTTTAAAAGCCTTTTTCTTATCTTTTA
>JFGX01000386.1:0-24792 GCA_000729855.1 Epichloe aotearoae | reverse complement strand
TGAATAACATGGGGAGGGGGGGGGGGGTTGATGAGATGAGAAATCTTCCAAGAGTTCGCATCACCATATCACAGACAATAAAGTCATTTGTGGTTTCTTCGGCAAGCAGACGCCCCCATCCATCTTGACCAGCCAGGGTTGTCAAACACCCCGAGTATCAGCATCAGCAGCGGAAGCATGGAGCAGATGAACAGTCACAAGAAATAAAACTACTGCAGTTCCGAAAGAGATTTGTGTAAACAGAGGCTCATGAACAATGTACTATTGACATTTCAGATTTTTGTTTGGAAAAAAAAAAGAAAAAGAAGGAAACACGGCCAGAAGTGTCATCCCGCGCCATCGCCACTGATTTTCACGAGCTCCTTCCTAGACGTTGCATCGCGTCCCCCACGACTTGACCGGACATGGAACAGAGATGGAATAAAACATGGACACTGCAACTCCTGTTGGATCCATTGCGAGCATGGTAAAATACAGCCATTGGTTGACTACCCAGGTATCAGATTCTGTACATTATAGCATAAGAACAAGACTTTTTGAAAGAATTCATCATGAGAGATTTCGTCAGGTTCCGTCTTCTTCCCATCAACGCCAGGCTCCTTGGCTGAGGGACAGGAGGCCAGCTACGCAGTCCATGTCTGGTTTTTTACTGGGACTGACTTCGCCGCGCATGAATTTCTCGACATCGTCCTCTCGGGACTTGTTCTTCTTGGGACTGCCGTCTTCAAAGATGTCAATGGTGGAGTTGGCCTTGGAAGAGCCGAGGGGGCGGGAGGGTGCAGTGTGAGAGCGGCTTGCTAGCATGGATGAGACGTTGTGGTCGCGTAGGGCGCGTCCGAGGCGTCGCGGGTTGAAGGGAGAGGAGGGCTTGATGACAGCTGGGCCGGCGGGGAGGGGACGTCGACGATGGCCTTCTTGTTGAGGGTGGCCGGCCTCGTCGGGACTCCAGTTCTCCTTGTCCGAGTCTGTGGGGGAAACGAGCATGGATACTTTGACTTTGCCGTCTGGGTTGGCGTTTGGTTTCGCTAGGTCTGTATCGAGGACAGTGGTGGTGGTGGTGGTGGTGAGGGGGGTTTCCAGACGGGCATATGTCGAACTGGTTCGGCTGAGTTTGGCCTTTTTCGCTTGATGCGGTTGTTGAGGTCGAGACAGGGACGCGTTGCGCTTTGTCGAACTAGGCTGGAGAATGCCGCTGGATGATCGAAGTAGACTGATGGCGGCAATGGCGGAGCCGTTGGATTCGTGCTCAGCCTGGGCTGTCAGCTCGTCGCGTCTCTCGGAATCGGCACACGATTCCCATGCTTGGACGTCTCTAGAGCGGCCGCGGGCAAGCCGCGGTGGTAGTGAGCTTGTTAGAGCAGAGATGGGCGGGAGGGTGATGCTTGGTAAAGCACTGTGACTACGTGATAGACTTCCTCGTGGCCGAGGTGACACGCGAGATGAAGCTGCAGATGGTGTCCTTGACGGCGGGGGCCGTGAAGGAGAGGCTTGGCCAGAAACCAGTTCAGCCTTGCCTTCAAGTGATAGTGAGAGTCGTACTTGGGACTGTGACTTGCTCTGGGCATTGTACGTCTTGTCCGACGAGCAAGATGATGGCGGGAAAGGATCCAGTCTACGAGAGAAACCTCAGTTAGTACCGATGGGGCTTCCCAAAGAAAGAAGCCAATTGGGGGGGGGTCGCGAATGAAAGCAAACCAACCTCAGGGAATCATCGCCGCCACGACCCAAGGTCGACGGTGTTGAAAACGAACTGCCCAAGTTCCAGCGATTGGCGAGATATCCAACCGCATTAGAAAACGAGTGGGACATGGACTCGGAGCCCTTCTCTGATTTCTGCGAAGACGGTAATTCTTGGCTTTGACTCAGCGACGGCGACGTGCCGTGGTGTCTGGGCGTGACAATGGCAGCATCCGAGTATGAGTACGAGCGACCAAGCTCGGATCTCGTGTGAGTAAACAGAGGCGAAACGGGCCCTTGGTCGACGGGGCGTGCGGCAGGATCCGAAGACGGGAACGACCGGTCGGCAGGCTCAATATTGACCATGGTGCTGCGAGAAGAGACTGGGTCGGAGGATATATGGTGCATGCCACCGAAGCGAAGAGCGGCAAGTTCCTCGGGGGATAAAGGACGTGATTTCCTGCGGTCATTTTGTCGGCGGTTCTGGAACCAGATCTGCCCGTTTTGCAAAAGGATGTTTTAGTCTTGCTTGATTCTCCAACATTGGAAACATCTCAATAACACATATACGCGTGTTTGAGCCCGTTTCACCGTACGCATGGTAGCTTACCTGGACTTCCTTGTCATTAAGCGAGACGCGATCCACGACCTGTTGACGCGCCTGCTTATCCGGCTTCGGGTTACTGTGGTACGCATCTTCCAGAACCATTTTGTCCTTGGCACTACATTGATGTGGGAAAACAAGTCTGTCAGCCACGGGGCTCAAATCCCTCTGTTCGAGTATAGTATAGGAAAATATTGACGAAAAGAAGAAGAAAAGACTGAGCTTTCTAGCCATGGGTGGGTATCAAACATACGCAGTTCGCTTCCTCTTGCCCTTGGGATGCTTCTCCATGTCTGCACCGAGGGTCGACACGTCATCCCCGAGGGACTGAAGTGAAATCGAGGAACCATGTTGGCTCGGCGGGCTAGCCTGCGGTAGCTGCTCGCGAGGCGTCGTCGGCGAAGTAATTGTCGACATTTGGAGACGCGGGCGGCGAGGAGGAAAGAGGAATCGAGTCGGGGTGTTGGTGTTACGACGCGGGATGCATTACTGTCGGGGAGTGTTTGGTTTATTTTTTTTTCCCAATGGCCTTGGGAGAGACAGAAGAATAAAAATAAAAGAGGATGATAGATACTAGGGATCAAGGCAAAAGAGGCGGAGGAGCATTGAAGAAAAGAAAAGTCGTGTTGTCGCGCAGAAGCGTCGTGCGTGCAGTCGTGTGCAGTCGTGTGCAGTCGTGGACCGCGGACGTGGAGTTTGGGACGGGGACTACTAGGAATGAGCAAGGAATACGGATACAAGGGCCGGATGTATGTACGGATTACATGGCTGGGATGATAATAGAGCAGAGTCGTGGCCCAAAGACGAAACCATTTCCATTTAGGAAGCGGGCCTCGGCTGGGGTGTGGGGAGGGGGTGCGCGCATCGCGACGAGCCCAGGTTTTTTTTTTTTTTTTTCTTGTTCCTACATATCTAGACCGCTTGGGAACCCCGACTTCGAATTCTGCCGTCAGCAGGGCAGAGAAGAATCTTTCTTGTAACTTGGCGGCCAAGATGATTATTCCACGGAAGTGAACTTGTCCTGTCCCCCGTCGTTTGGGATTTGTCGAGTCGCCCATCCACAGACTCCTCGCGCCTATGGAGCTAGTGGAGCTGGTGTTGCCGCTGCGGCAAATCAAGTCGCGCCCTCGAACGATGCCATGTCCCAAAGAGGAAACATGTCAACACGCGTTGCACGTCCAGAACCCGTCAGAGTGAGACTTTATGCCAAACACCACGAAAAATCCCATTCAAACTCGACAAGCTCCATGAAAAGCAAATCGCAGTGCATTGCGGGCCCGTCCACCAAGTTTCTGTTTCTATTTACCCACTCTATTTGTCTCTGGTGCCACGCGCGTTGGGTCGGTCCTGGAGACCAAGCAGGCTGGCTGCCTATCGCGGGGGGGTTTTTTTTTTTTTTTTATCGCACATGGCAGCTGGGGAATCGGACTGGGAAATATTGGTGGCTTTCAAATTTGCGGTGAGATCGATTTCGTACGTTAGTTGCGCTCCCAGCCTCTTCCGTCCAGCGCGTCCTAAACTCACCATTTTGCCGCCTGGTGTCTTCCATTCCGACACGCCTGTTCTGTTCCTTCCAGATCCCGATGGACGCGACGCGGCCCAACTCACACGCCCCTCCCATGCTTTTCCATCTCCATCTCCATATCTCCATCTCCATCGCCATCTCCATCTCCATCCCCATCCAACCAAGGGCCCAACCCTCAACCTCCCATTTATTCGGTTCAAGACCGGCTGCAAGTGCAAGTGCAGGAGCCGAATTCCAACATCCTCACATCTACGTGACTGCCAGAAAGCGTCCCGTCGTTTGTTCCAAGCAGCGTACCTCCTGCTTCGTAATAATAAGATCCTGATCGAACCCGCATTTCGCAGCAAAAATAGCATCAACGAGTTGCCATTAAACGTCATTCCCTAGTAGTAGTGGCTCACGACAGCCCATCAAACATAGCAAGTCAGCCTCAGACCATCGGCTAAGCTTATTTCGAGTGTCTCTGTCCGTCCTACTCCGATTGCCTGGGCTTCTTCGCCTCGGTGCTGCTACTGAGCTTATCCTTCCCTCTTTGGGCAAGATGAAGAACATGGAATGCGGCGCAGGTACGGAGTAAATACGGCATTTGTGGACATTGCCATGATTCGAAATGGACATGATTCCCGTCGTACCAGCTCGGATGTTCAAATTGAATATTGAATTGCATATCTTTCCTTGGCGAAACGTCTTGATGTGGAGGCGACCTATTTGAACGTGTCACTGGAGCTCCTAGCTTGTGTTTGTTATTATTGCCCGCGTTAACCGTCCTTTGTTTACAAACAATGAATGGCCCCACAAACACCAAGTATCTGACATTGACCAACCCAAATGTCATCATCAGAGGTTCATTTCGCCCCATGCGAGGCCTTCTTCATGCACAAAATCAATTGATTTCAGGCCGAATCCCACTGCAGCGTGGATGGACACTGCAAAACAATGATGAGGAGACTACGATTCATTCAATTCGATACGCGCACAACTGCATCGCATCGAGTACCCGGCAAAACGCTGCCGTGTCTCCAGGGTAAGCATCGCTGGTTAGCATCTTAATACAATTCTTTCCACTGGGCGTTGCAAAGCCGTGACGTCACATTCCTCACCCATCATCTGATGCTTCGCCACATAGCATGCACACTTCACAAGAGCCCGCATGTTCCTGGCCTGGCGAGAGTTATTTTCAAAGTGTAGTCTAACTAATGTATTGCTGCTCTTGTTCAGCAGCGATGCCGCGATGCCGCGATGTTTGCCCTAACCGAGGCATTATGGGCAAGAGTCTGCCCTCTCCAATCACGCTCTTTAAAACTTAAGAATTCCCGTTCCTTTATTCATAAATAGTCATCTCGGCCGCTCAAGGGCCAACCTCAGTAGACGACAGCTGATCTTAGCTGGGCCACGTCGTAATTCCTCCGACAACGTCATTATCCCACAGAGGACGAGCCCATTTACAAGTCATCGTCGGAAAGCTCACCAGGAAGAGGTTGAGCAGCGGCAGTCTCCATCTCCTTGCGATACTCAGCCATGAGGGCCTCGTCGACCTGAGCAGTAGGGGGAGCCAGAGCGGGAGCAGCAACGAACTCCTAAATGTTTGTCAGTAATTGCGATAATATCTTGAGCTAGAGGGACTCAAGCCATCCAGAGGAGCAATTCGTACCAGAGCAGGGTTGCCAACCAGCTTACGGGCCAACCAGAGGAAGGGCTTCTCGAAGTTGTAGTTGGACTTGGCAGAAATGTCGTAGTATTGAAGATTCTTCTTGCGGTGGAAGGTAATAGTCTTTGCCTTGACCTTGCGCTCCTTCACGTCAACCTTGTTGCCGCAGAGGACGATGGGAATGTTCTCGCAAACACGGACCAAGTCACCTGTCGATTGTTAGAACTCATTTGGCGGTCGAGATTGCCCTCTCTACTTAGTATGGTGGGGTGGAACGTACGGTGCCAGGCGGGAATATTTTTGTAGGTGATACGAGAAGTGACGTCGAACATGATGATACCGCACTGGCCGTTGATGTAGTATCCATCACGGAGACCACCGAACTTCTCCTGACCAGCGGTATCCCAAACATCGAACTGAATCTGACCGAAGTTCTGAAGCGAGGGTTAGTGACATCGTCGATGAACAAGGAATGGTGAACGGATCGTGTCACTCACGGTGGTGAAGCCGAGAGGGTGAACGTCGACTCCAAGAGTGGCAATGTACTTCTTCTCGAATTCGCCAGTCAAGTGGCGCTTGACAAAGGTGGTCTATGGCGAATTGATCGTTAGTATAACTTCATTTTTGGTTTCCCCTCACGGCGTTCGTTGATGGGTAGGCGGGGGTAGACAACATCACATCTCCCGACAGTGGACGAGCGAAGAGACGAATGACACGGGCCATCGTAATGTCAAACCAACCTTTCCGGTACCACCATCACCGACAAGCACGAGCTTGAAAGTGGGAGTGGTCTGCTCAGCCATACTTGTGATTCGAATTCGTCCCGAGCGAGAAAAAGTGATGTAAACAAGCGGGGTGCTAAAAGAACGGCGTTAGCCAACTGACGGCGGCGGCAGCAGTTTGCGAGACAGAAGAGGAAAACAAAATAAAACAGAGATATAGTCGGAATGCGGAGAGCGTAATCCCGACCTCGAGATTGATGGCAATGGATGTGAATCGAGCGGGTTGACAGTACCTTTCTGAGGTCTCACTGACGTGGGATGTGGTTCAAGTGATAAACTTGCACAAGGTCGGTCAGCATGATTGAAGGGCGGCGGGGAACTTCTTGGGCCAGGGCAGACCAAAAAGCGAAAAATTCAATCTGCTGGGGGGTGGGCCCATGCACGTGATGTGTGTGCATGGGTCCATCCCAATCAGGATCCGCAAACTTCGCACAATTCGGATACGTCAACTGGTCACCGCTTCCAAATACGCGGCGATGGTAAATTCAATAAATTTGTTCCATACCTCAGCTAGTAACAGCGACTGAAAGACAAAAACCTGCGTGTCGAGTTGCCAGTGAAGCCCGGGTGCTGTGAGCACTATTTATACTGCACTTGGGCACGGGCAGATGCGTCAGAGCAATGTCATGCAACCCAGACCGGACTTGTTAGGCGCAGACAGCCAGGTGCCCAGCTTTCCATAGCTCTGGCGCTGTCCAAGGCTTATTATCGTTGGTAGCGCCGCAACAAGCTTGACTTCAAAATTGCCTGCCAAAGCACCAAAAAGCACCCACTCAGCCGCCACCTCATGCCACCTCATGCCACCTCATGCGATGCCTGAAACCAGGACAAGGTGCACCCAAAAAGGCAAGGAAGGACGACGATGTCGGGCGCCACGCTGTGCCCAATCTAGCTGCTCCTGTCTTGATGACAAATCCGCAAGGCTACTACCTACCTACCTGCCTGCCAGCTGCATCGGCTGCCTAAAACGAGCCACATGGCATTTTCAGTATACCTCCCCTCCCCCGGTCTCTAGTTTTTTGCTATTGCATCCGCTCCTATTGCAGCCTTGCCGGAGAATTCCAACTTGCAAAGTCTCGACTTGTAGCAAAGTTGAAAGTAAGACACAATACATGATTTTCTTACAGCGGCAGAATGTGGCATCCAAGCATGCCGCGGCCACCCCAATCTCGAGCTGGCGTGAGAGTCAGGCGTAACTCGTGGCGTTGAGCAACACCCGATGCTCTCGAAACCTTAATGAATATGTTGCGCTGGAGTATGTCAGCAAACCTAAAACCTGACGTTGGGTGTGACACATACCCCTTCGTTTCCCTGAACGCACTCAGCTACCTTCTTGAGGTTGTCATGATTGGTCTCGTTCACGTATCCGAAATTGCGAATTTCATCTCCTTGCTTCAGTCCGGCACGATCGGCTGGGCTGCCAGCAGCAACAGAATTGACCTTTGCAAAAGGTTTGTCCAAACCATCGGCCTCAGAATCTGGTAACACTGGCGGAACAGTGCCCCCCGAGGGCAAGTTGCTCTCATTGCCTTCATCTAAGCTTGCGAAATGTTCATGAAGATGTTTCTCGACATTGGCCATCAAGTCTTTATAGTCATTCTTAAGTCGGATGATCCGCGCTCTGGTTGTGCGAACTGTTCAACAATTAGCATGAAATATGTCACGTGCATAACCGCGATGAGCTATTATTAGGGACAGGCGCACTCTGAGCAACGTCGATGTCAGATCGTGGAAAACCGTCACTGGTGATAAGAGGTGTTTCCATATTCACTCCATGCTAGTACTTTTGTTAGAATTGATAGACGCTCGAGAATGTCATGTAAAGCAAGACACACTGATTCAAGAACGCCGCCGAGAGCTGTGAGCTCTTCTTCCAAGTCTGCCTTCTTTCGCTGAAGCTCGCCAAAGCTCAAATGCCCCGCGTTGCCGTTTGTAACGGCGCTGCTGGTCGGGCCTGATGGCACGGTCGGCGCATGCAGGTTGTTCATCATCGTGGGGGCAATCCTTGTTTGGTAGAGATGTCAAGATGCGATGAAATCCAGGGTGCCGATTGCGATGATGAGTCTGGCGGCTGTGCCAGGGGTATTGCGGGGCTTTACTCCGTACGGATTACCGCTGAGTTGCTGACCCAGCCATCTTTCAATGTTCTGAAGTTGCCTGCAGCGCTCGAGCCAGGCTGCTGTTCCAGGGACGATGAAGCTGTATTGTGAGCCTGCATGGTCTGTGCGCCTCCAAACTTGACAGCTTTCTGCCGCTATTCAAGACCAGACGTCACTTTTCTATTCGCCCAACTTCTTTTTTCGATCTTCGTTCACAGCATAATTAGGTGCCATCATTACTCACCATGGCGTCAAAGGTAGACGCACGACTTCTCAAGTCGACCAAGTTTCCCCCGGAATTCAGCAAAAAGGTGGATATGCAGAAAGTCAACCTGCAAGTAATGAAAAAGTTGGCTCTGCTCTCTCTGGCAATGCAATGCTTCGCAGATCGACCATGGCTGACCGAACTTCTCAGGTGGATTGCGAACGGAATATCCGACATTCTCGGCAACGAAGACGATGTGGTAATTGAACTCTGCTTCAATCTCATCGAGGGGTCTCGTCATGTATGTCTTCCCATCAAGTCTCAACTCGGATATTGAGCTTCCTGTACTCTGGACACTGACAACAATTTCCGAAGCCCGATATCAAATCCCTTCAAATTCAGCTCACTGGATTTCTGGACAAAGACACGGCGCCGTTTTGTAAAAAGTTATGGAATCTTCTACTGAGCGCCCAAGGTAGCCCTCAAGGTGTACCCAAAGAGCTGCTCGAGGCTAAAAAACTAGAACTGATGCAAGAAAAGGTGCACATAATCAGCCATAATTTCACTCAATCAATTTCCGCGTATGCAGGACTAATATTCAACCAGAGGGACGCTGATCGGGCTGTTGACGATGCTCGCAGACGCCGCCAAGATCTCGATCGTGGGGATCGCGAAGTTTCAGACATCAAGCAACGAGATCGGCATGACCGAGCAAACAACCATGCTGATACTTGGCAGGGCCGACGTGGCAACGATACCTTTGACAGCCGTTCCAGACGAGGGGATCAGGATCGCGCAGGAAGATCCAGTCGGCCGTCGGAACCCCAATCTCGAGGTTCCCGGGACTCGTATGGCCGGGATAGTTACGTACCGAATGCTCGGCGTGGTCGTGACCACGAACGAAGACGGCGACGCGATCGTTCTTCTTCCGAAGACGAATCCTCTCGATCGAGGTCGCGGAATCGCACTCCACCTGGCAAAAGTGAGGCATCCGCTAGCCTTGCAGGTCGAAGATCCTCCCCACCAAGGCATCGTGGTTCTCGAAAGAGGTCGAGGTCACCTCGTGGAGATGCCTACCGTCCGCGACATGAACGACATGAACGACGTGATAACCGAGACCACCGTTCTGGGCCTGCTCGTCGTTCCCGATCTATATCTTCCGGCCGCAGCTCGCCAGCGCATAAAAGAAGGAGGTCAGAGTCACGCAGCCGATCACCTCCCCGTCGCAGACGGCAGTCACCATCATCCTCCGCAAGCTCTTGCAGTCGATCAAGGTCACGTAGTCGTGGCAGAAGGTCACCCGCAAGGAGAGAGAACAAACGTCGCCGCAGTGATGAGTCTTGTAGCCTCGACCGGTCACGAGATCGGGGAAGCAGAAATCGCGGAAGGCCTGGTGACAAGAGTGAACGGCCCACAGGACGAAGACGAAATAGCTCTTCTGAATCATCTACCCAATCTAGGCGTCGTAAATCAGCTGAAGCCATGGAAAACGAACGTCCCTCCCCGTAGAAGGATTCTCTGTGGGAATCCAAAGGTGAACACCTGCTTGGGTAGGGTATCATGGCCTCGACTTCGAATGTCTTGGCGTGAACTATTATGTGAAATCTTCTTTGCGGATTACTCAGCCATCACACGGACGAGACAGTTTGAGAAATGGGGATGCATCATGAATGGTATACAGCTATCATTGCAAACCATCGAAGTGGGATGTTTTGCTTATGATGACATTGAATAATACGGGCAGTTTCTTGATAGTTTGAACACTCGAACAGATTCTTGGGGCTTGTTGCGTTGGTTGAGCCAGCGATTTTCATAGGCATGTCTTTGGTCGTCTCGAACGTGGAGAAGAGACTATGAATACAAAAGATATGGACAGGACTATAGCATTGGGAAATAGGATGCAACGGTCGATGTATGATGCATTTCCTCCATACAAAAGATAGCCTACCCTGCAAAGGCGAACTCGGCTCTGGGATGGAAATGAATTTGTTTACAACGACCGACATTATGACCATCTAAAATTGGCCAAGTCGATTGAGCCTTTTTTACATTTATGTGCACATAGCAAGCCGTTGGTCAAGAGAAACTCCGACCCGCGATCCAGTGACCCGAAATTCAGAGGGCGTCTAGAGAATGGTTTAAGAGATGGCTGGTAATAGAATTTTCGACGATATGAGATTGCTGATTGTTTGAACTCTAAGCTCTCAACGCTGTCCTGGTGAACGCTCTTGGTCACGTGGCAGCCGCATCTTCCTCTGTACATAGAGATTGCTGTGCGACAGCAACATCAACCCAAACCCGTTGTCTACGTAATCGAGCGCGCCCCCTTTTGACTTACAAAAAAAAACCCCCCGCCTGACCTGAGCTTCTTCCAACGTATCATCAGCGGTTGCGCAGTGCGCATGGCGGATAACAAGAATGGCGGCGCCGCAGGGCCATTGCCAACACTGGCAGAATACAAAAAGTCCCAGGCACGAGTGCGCGAACTCGTCGAGAAGCGCAGGGCACTCGACAAGCGACTGGTGAGTGATGATCGGCCTTGATGGTTTCTCGTGGCAGCTCCAGATTTGACAGAAAACAGTCAAGGGGAACATTTCGCTGATGGCCGTGAACCAGAACCAAGTGGAGGAAAGCATCATGACCAAGGAAGCGTCCTATCTTGAAAGTACACCAAGCGGCAACATCATCACGGGATTCGACAATTACATGAAGGGAACGAGCAGCGCTGCTGCGCAGAGACGCAAGGCAGGGCCGGCAGACCAGAATCGAGTGTTTTCAAAGTCTTCGATATCGTACAGGCCGAACAATGGAGTATGTTGAGATGGATGCCTGGATCCCTCTTTTCCCCCTTGTCAGCCAATCTTTTTCTTCTTGGGTCATTGGTCATTGACGGATGGAAATTCTTTGTGCTCTTTAGGATTCAACACCCGGATCAACACCCGCGTCTCATGCAGCACCCACGCCCGTTTCGGCTACATTCCGAGACAATGGCACGCCTTCGTCAGGAACAGGTAATAAGAGCAAGTCGAAGAAGAAGGCGGCGGCAGTAGCGGATAAAGAGGTTGAGGATAGTGAAAATGATGGGGCAACGGGCAAGAAGAGGACGAATTTTGGGGCGTCGAGGAAGTGAGTTTTTGTTGTCGGCGATTGGTTTGGCGGCTTTTATGGTTCAGGAGTTTTGGATCTAGCGGAAATGTGTATGCTGCAATGAGGCACTGGTTTGGCCGGGATGCTTCTGGAAATTGGCGTTTTGCATTTTGCGATGTACGATGGAGATACTGATGTGGGTTATGCTGCATCAGCTCTGAAGGATAGTCGTACGACTTGGACGCGAAGAAGCTAGGCTAGAAAATCTCGATGATGAAGGCAGCTCTCTTCGATGCGAAGGCACTACAATATGCTGCGAGTCAGGTTGGCGTTGATGAAGAGTATTTGCCTTCTGTGTCGTACATTCCCACTTACCCCTCCATCACCGCCGCCCATCCGGGTGCTCTTTGGTGGCTCTTTGGTGCGTGGTGCGGGGTTCAGGTGCATTTGCGGGGTGGTCCATTGTGACGCTCGTTGATTTGGGAACGTCTTTAATCTACCTGACTTGTCTGGTCAGTGTTAAGTGTTAATCAACCGCGTGTGTAGGAGCTTCTTTCTTTCTTTTCTTTTCTTTTCTTTTTTTTCAAAAAATTCCAAAAAATTCCGCATGTTACATCGTCTTTCTGATCCCCTTTCCCCTCTTGTCCTCAAAATCAAATCTTGGTCTCCCCATTCTGTCCTAAGCCTAGGGCCGTGGTGCAAATCGATTTCATCCGATCCTCAATTGTCCATCATGACCGTCCATGCTGCTCGATTTACTCCCGAGGTGCTCCTCTCGGCACCTCGCCGCTCATCAGGTGTTCCCAATTCGACTGGCGAGCTGGTGCTCTACACGGTATGCCTCGATGCAATTTGCCAATTGGGCCTACGCTGGGATGATTGAGCCAAGCGGCGTGCTCACGAAGTATATCGTGCTCAGTACAGATGTTGCTAACTACAAGGCTCGTGCAACTAGGTGTCTGTCTACTCTTTCGAGACACACTCCAAGTCTTCTCAAATCCGCGTTCTGAATATCAAGGAAGGAACCTCTCATCTCGTGTCTGAAGACTCCGGAGCCAGTGACCCTGTTTGGATTGGCGAGAAGGAGGTTCTATATCTCAAGGGTGGTGATAATGGATGTACCATGATTATGACGCGGCGTGTGCTTGACAAGTCCGAGTACGACTGAGCCATGTCCTGTCCCGAAGTCTTTCAAGCTCAAACAAGCCAAAACTAGAGGAGCTAACTTATCGTCATTTTGGCAGACCCCAGATGATTCACTATCTGGCTGGAAGCGTCTCAAGCCCCAAGACAAAAGTCCTCTCGAATGGCAAGGTCGCCATCTGCTTTGCCGGCCTGACCACTCCCAAGGGGGACCTTTACTGGCCGCCAGGCGACCAGAACTCACACGACTCGGCCAAAATTTACACTTCGCTTTTCGTTCGCCACTGGGATACTTGGAAAACTGCCAATGAGAACTCGTTGTGGTATAGCCAGCTGACCAAGATTGACGGCAAATGGACTCTCGAAAGCCCTGGCTTGACGAACCTTCTCGCTGGTACAGATCTGAAGTCTCCAGTCCCACCCTTTGGCGGCGCTGGAGATTTTGACATCTCTACGCAAGGCATCTGCTTTGTCGCCAAGGACCCCAAGATCAACCCTGCACGGTATACCAAGACAGATCTCTACTACGTTCCCATCAAGTCCTTTGTCGAGAAGCCTGCGGCTGCTCAGATCGTCAAAACAGGCAACCTGCAGGGTTATAGCGTTGCCCCAACTTTCAACAAGGATGGCGAAAAGATTGCGTTTGCCAGGATGAAGAATATTCAGTACGAAGCAGACAAAGCTCGGCTGCTCATCATCCCCGACGTCAACGACCTGAGCAAAGTCCACGAGTTTTACGAGACCAGCGATGGTGAGGGCGGCTGGGACCTGAAACCCGACTGGATCGTCTGGAGCCATGATGAAAGGGAGCTGTACGTTGGTGCAGAGAAGCATGGGCGAGTCGCGCTTTGGAAACTTCCCTCTTCTCCCGCCGAAGCAAAGGAATTACCAACACTTGTTCATGAACAAGGATCCATTAGCGATGCCAAACTTCTAGGTGCTGGCCCTGCTCTGCTCGTCAGCTCCAAGTCCCGCGTAGAGAGCTCGTTGTACACGGTGCTCGATCCCTCGTCAAAGTCTGTCATTGACTTGTCGTCGAGCTCCAAGAATGGCAAATCTTTTGGCCTCAACGATTCGATGAAGGACGACATCTGGTACCGGGGCTCCATGGGCTATGACGTCCACGCTCTCGTAACGAAGCCGTCCAATTTCGACCCTTCAAAGAAATATCCGCTGGCTTTCTTCATTCACGGAGGACCGCAAAGTGCCTGGATGGATGACTGGAGCACGCGATGGAACCCAGCCATTTTTGCTGAACAGGGCTACGTCGTCGTTGCTCCCAACCCGGCAGGCAGTACTGGGTACGGCCAAAAACATACCGACGCTATTGCATGTAACTGGGGAGGAAACCCATACGAGGATCTTGTCTTGTGTTTCGAGCATCTGGAGAAGAATGTGGAATTCGTCGACACTTCGCGGGCTGTGGCATTGGGGGCATCGTATGGAGGCTATATGATCAGTACGTGGCCTTGACAACCCCGGCGTGTCGTTTGCGGATGACAGGTCACAGCACTGACGGTTGGCAGACTGGATCCAAGGGCACCCTCTTGGCCGAAAGTTCAAGGCACTCGTGTGCCACGATGGTGTCTTCTCGACTCAGAACCAATGGTCAACAGAGGAGCTCTTCTTCCCCGAGCACGATTTCGGTGGTCCGCTGTGGGAGAGCCGAGATATCTACGCCAAATGGGATCCATCGTTGCATTGCCACAACTGGGAAACCCCAATGCTGGTGCGTGACCTTGATCGCCGGAAACTCGCTTTAGTTCACTGACCAGGCTCCCTCCCGCCTTAGGTTTTGCACAACGAGCTGGACTACCGGCTGCCCATTTCTGAAGGTCTTGCCATGTTCAACGTCCTGCAGGCGCGCAAGATTCCAAGCAAGCTCGTCGTGTTCCCTGACGAGAACCACGTAAGTTGACACATTTCGAGGCTGATTCGTGAACTGCAAGCCTTACTGATGCGCACAGTGGACCATCAAGCCTGAAAACTCCATCGTCTGGCACAGGGAGGTGTTGGGCTTCATTAACAAGTACAGCGGGATTTCGGATTCGAAAGGGGCCGGCGTAAGGCAGGCAGCTTCTTGATGTAAAGCACGGGATTCGTCTAACGCTAGCATATGCATCCAAAGTGGGAATAATTCAGAAAAAAAAAAAACAGAGAGTAAACAGGATAAAGACGCACGGAGTAGTAAATTCGCAGTAGAGTCGGAAAATTTGAGATTAGATTACGACGTACCGTGCGAATTACGGAATTACCCTCCCCCGACACTGCCCTCGAGGTTACCGACAGCGCCCAACCACACCACCCAACAACACCCACTCCAGTATTAAACCATGCGCCGCGCGATCAAATCGCAAACCAGCCGATGAGGTCTTCACGACAGCGACACCATCGGTACGAGCGAGGTTGCGCGCCACATTCAACCCCCCCTTGGATCCGCACACCAACAGGACGCAAGAAACACGGGCTCCATTCCCAGCTCCTTCACGATGACGACGCAACCAGCCTTCTTCCACGCTTTGCTACGACCCTCGATCTTGCAGATCCTCCGAGCTACGGGCTACCACTCCGCCAGGCCGTCGGTCGTGGACTCCCTCACCGACATCGCAGCCCGGTATCTGTATACCCTGTGCCAGTCCGCGGCCTCCCACTCGATACACAACCACGGCGACGCAGGGGACTACACCGTCGTCGACGTCAGAATGGCTCTGCGGGACGCCGGCGCGCTGCAACCCGAGAAAACTGCCACGGAGCAGGAGTGGCTCGGCGAGGAGGACGTGCGGGGCGTAGAAGAATTCATCGAATGGTTCTCGGGCCAAAGAATGCGTGAGCTCATGGAGATGGGGGTCGGTGATGGCGAGATTGACGCCACGGATTACTTGAATGGTATCTACATGAGCTCCCAGCCCTCTTCTCATATTCTTCCACCGCTAACCACATATCGGCAGCTCTTAAAAAGAAGCACTCCAAAACAGTTGAAGAGAGTAAATATACCGGGACCGTGATCGGAAAACCCCTCGACGTCGTCGCAGAGATACAAGTGGAAGGCGGGCCCGTCAAGACCATCAGCGAATGGATCCAGCAGCGAAGCTCTCTCCCGGGGGAGTCCAAACAGACGAATGGCACGGGGAGACATGACCGAGGGGGCTCACCCACGCCCAGCTCAGGCCTGAGTTCGGTGGGCAGTAGACTTGGCGAGGATGACGTCGAGATGAATCTTTCTTCGTAGGGTAAGTGGACGTCTTGGCAGGGGGCTCGGGGCATGGCGGCCAAAAGCTGGAGCGAAGACGGAGACGGTGGCACGGTCGGGCACACGGGCGGGCATGATGCCGCTCGGTAGGATGACGAGACCATGCCGTCGGTGAGGGGAGACGGTCCCGACGCTGCACCGCTCAGGAGATCTGGGCGGAAGAGGAAGCGCAGGATCTTTCCCGATGAGCTGTCGACCTAGTGAGGTGGGAGAGAAATTCGGGACGACGGCTTTTTGTGTGGATTTTGAGTCACGGCATAGCATAGCGCTGGAGTTTTTGGGAAGACGAAAAAACCAGCTTCATTTATATTCGAGTCGTGGCAAGTTCTTAAATGAGACGAGGAAACATCTTGGAAGCACTTTTTGCTCCGCTTGGTTGGGCCCAAATATGGACAGGATGGTGCCGAGTACGATGGTACCATGTCGCTTTCGGAAAACTTCTTGGATTGCGCATCACAAGTCTGATGGGGGCTCAAGATTAGCAGCATAGTCTTTAGCAGATCGAGGATCGTTGTTGTACAGTACAGGATGGACCATCCAAGGTATTGATTGGTATTGTTGTGCAAAATCAAAATGCACACCCTCACACCCTCACACCCTCTTGCTCGTCTTCTATCTCGACATCAACAATTCATACACGCCCATCTGCCTCATCACCTCCCTCTTCTCTTCGTCATGCCCACCCGGCCAATACTTCTTCTGGATATACTCGTACAGCGCGTCCTGCCTCTTCTGGCCCTCCAACTTCTCCATGTCGCCGTCCGCCCACGCCAGCAGCTCCTGATCCATGGCGCGCTTTGCCAAAATCAAGCGCCTTCTCTGGGGCGGACTATCCCATGATAGTTTTGTCGTTCCCAGAATAAGTTCCAAGACGAGGGTTTCCGAAGGCGAGAATCGAAAGACTTGTTTGAGCGTGGTGAGGGCGACGACAAAGCCGGCGTTGTCCTTCAGACGACGGAAGGTGTGGAGCATCTTGCGCGCAAGTTGTCCGTCGATGCCTTCTGGCTCAAAGACGGACCTGTGCTTGACTGTTTCGGAGAAGAGCGCTCTTGTGGTGTCGATTTCGTCGGGGAGGCACTCGGGAGACACGAGGTGCAGACGGTTGATGGCGAGCGTCTTCCAGAGAGCGCTGAAGGTGTATGGGTCGGGGGCTATGCCTCGATCTTCTGTCACGAGGGAGTGGTAGAGGCGAAGCGCTTGTTTGGGCTGACCTGCTTGGAGGTGTGATTCGAGGAGTTGATTCATCATGAAGGCATCGGGGCTGATTTCTGCATCGCGGAACGCATCCCACAAGGCTGCCATGCGTGTATGGAGTTCCCGGAGCCGGTAGTTCTCTGCCAAGAGAGAGAATGTTTCCAGTGTTGCTCTCGGCCATGGTGGCGACGCAGAGTCTGCTTGGGCAGGGGCAGGGACAGGGACAGCGCCTTGCGCAGACGCTCTCCATCTGACGAAGCGAATCCGAGATTCAATCATGTCCCAGCCTAGCTTGTCCGCGCATTCCAGGTTGCTGGCACCTCCCGATCTCTGCCACGCGCCAATGAGGCCATTTAGATGGATTGGGGACGCATCCACGCCTCTTTGCCGCATGAAGTTGACAACATTGAATGCGCCATTCAAGTCACCAGCGCCGATGAGTCGCTTGAGCCACTTGCCCAGGAAGAACTTGTTGGCCACGACCGACGGCATGTACTTTTGTTTCTTCAAGTCGATTTCTCCATCGCTCATCATATCGACGAATGCATAAAGCGCGTTTTCCGTTTGGTTTGTAGTCAGAAAGTACGAGACGACTTGGTCATAGTCTGCAAGCTTCATGTCCTTCCCGAGGAGGTCTCTCATCTTGCGATATGCGTCCCATGCACGTCCTTGACTTTCCGGTGTTGCTTGCTCGGAATATGTGCGGATAAGGGGCATCAAGATACGCGGATCGCCGTGCTTCTCAAAGAGCCGGTCCACCGCTCTCTCGGCTTGATCCATGTCGCCGATTCGGCAGAAAATCCGTACGCCGAGCTCCCAGTAACTCTGGAATGTCTCAGCCTTATCTTCTCCTAAGGTGCTAACGCATCGTTTCCAGTTTTCTATAGCTTTGGACTCCCATCCATCCACAAAAACAGCCTCAATGGTGAGGAGCTGCTGAGAGGGGCTCAGTGTCACTCTGGCCTCGCTCATGTCTCTTGACAACATGGCGACATGGGCTAAGCGATGGATGTTGATGGATTCTTCGGCAGAAAGTACTGTCCAAAGGAAGTCCCACACATCGATTGGAACGTTGCTCCAACTGCGGGCCAGAGTAATTCTGGCCGCATGGTAGGCTTTGTAGACCGCTGATACAGTACTCTTGGTCAAACCAGATTCGCGGCGGGACTCCTTGAAGGCTCTTGCCAGGATCATATTCAGTCTGCTGATTTTCTTTCGCTGGTTCGGCGTCCATGGTTTCTCGGAAATCTGTGGAACGGTGGTTCGTGGTCTCAAGGTTTCGTCGAACAAGGGTAGATTGCGCAAGTCCCTTTGCAGCTCATCTAGCACATGCCGGGGCAAGTTTGAGCCGGCGCTCTCGATTTGGGCGTCTATCGATTTAGTATAGGTCTCCATTCTTTCCATCATCTTCTCAAGGCCGGCTGCAGACCCGACGTGGTTCATATCACCACCACCCACTTCTCGCAAGACTGCTTGAAAAGCATCTCGTTCTTCCTTGGAGCCCAAGCTCGATTGTATATCACGGAGGGCCTCCTTGAATTCAGATCCATCGAGCTTGCCCACGGAATCCCCGAAAGCCTCGTCATTCGGCAGCTCGCTTCGCTTGTGTTCGTCTTGCTCAAAGAATCGTACTGAGAAGCCTTTTGTCCGTTCCTCCAATTTCGGCGCCTGCTGCAGCTCTTTCAGCCCCTGTAGGTATTTCTCCATTTCTGACTTGCTCGGCGGTCTTGATATGGAGGTATCGTCCCGGGTTCGCGCTTTTGTTCTTGCCCTCGACGACACGGCGTGCGAGCTGTACGCAGCTGTTCTCGGCTGCATCGTCTTCTGCCGAATGGCGAGCACACATGACCGACAGATTGGGCCATTTCGGCTTCGCAAATCGAACAGAAATGGCCGACAAGGCATGCTTCTTTGGGCGCGCCTTGCCCGTTCCCCGTCGCTCGTTGCCTAGTGGTGAGATAAATGGTGGAAAACGTACCAAAGCGTCTGATGCCTTTTTTCTCCACGAAGCCCCCAAGCATTTCTGGTTGTGACGAGCAGCACAAGCTCCCCTACGTAAAGTTTCAGCGGTCCTTTATCGATAAGTACGGATTACATGTTGTAACCTGCCGGACTCCGCCTTGGATATCCACCGCCTGCCTTTCTCAAGTGGCGACCGAGACCCACCGCCCACGGCAGAAATTATTTTTTTGTCCTCCTTTCCTCGTGCGCCAACGCTGGGGGGGGGGGGGGAGGATTGCGGATATATCAACGACGAACGACGGAAGGCGACATGTCCAATTCTCAAGAATATCTAAGGTTCACGGGCCACCGCTCGTTTACCAGACGGCTCACAATCTCAACCCTCACCGGCCGACCCGTGCACATATCCAAGATTCGGAGCACATCACCCACGAATCCAGGTCTGGCTCCCCATGAGATCTCGTTCCTCCGACTCCTCGAGGCCGTTACCAATGGCAGCTCGATGCAAATTTCATACACCAGCACGACCATGACCTTTCACCCAGGCCTGATCACCGGCGCCATCGCAGGGCAGGGCGCAGTCGATGGAGATGTCATTCAGCACAACATTCCCGACACTTGCACAAGGGGCATCACGTATTTCCTTGTCCCCCTCTGTCTCCTGGCGCCGTTCTCGAAAGCACACATGAATGTGCGCTTCTCTGGGTCCGGCGTCATTACGTCTGCCACGGAAACCGGTGACGTGTCTGTCGATACTTTCCGAACCGCCATCCTCCCCATCTTTGCGCTCTTCGGCATCCCGTCAGTCAGAATCGAGCTGAGGGTGTTGCAAAGATCGTGCGCCGGCCCAGGCGGCAAAGGTGGTGGTGGGTGTGTCGAGCTCCGGTTCGCAAGCCAGGTTCGGCTGCCGAAGACGCTGCATCTGAATCGCAGTTCGGGCAGAATAAAGAGAGTACGAGGCGTCGCATACAGCACAGGTGTGTCGGCTTCCAATAACGGCCGCATGATCCATTCCGCGCGCGGAATCCTCAACCCGCTCGTTTCGGATATTCACATTGCTGCCCAATATGATCAAGCGCCGTTGGTGCCAACCGGGGACAAGGCAGGAAGTAAACGGCGTCTCGGAATCGGCTTTGGACTGAGTCTCGTCGCCGAATCCACTGCTGTTGGGGTCTTCTATTCCGCGGACGTGGTGGTACCTGCGTCGGGAGGCATGGTTCCCGAGGATATCGGGACACGATGCGCGTACCAGTTGTTGGAGACAATCGCGAAAGGCGGGTGCGTCACTCAGGTCTCGGCGGGCGCGGTTCTCGTTCTCATGGCAATGGGCTCAGAGGATGTTGGTCGGTTACGGATAGGCAAGGACGTACTGGCAACAGAGGACATGGTTTCATTAGCAAGAGACTTGAAGACATTTGGCGCAAGTAGCTGGGGGTTGAGAGACGTTGGAGACGACACGGGTGATGTCATTGTTTCGGTCAAGGGCACTGGCGTCGGCAACGTGGGAAGAAAGATGGCATAAAGGGTAAAAGGGAATGGCAGGCAATACATGTTTGCACTTTTGTACGGAACAATCATGTTAGAAACGGACCAAAATCAAGTCGTTATCAGGCTCATGTCCAAATCTATCTGTTGGGTCTCATCGTGGCAGATTGTGCGAGTGCCGCCCGCCTTCTAGCTTGCTGCAAGGTCGCCAATGTCGCCCCGTAGCTTATTGTTCGTAAGGAATGGGCCGCCGTACGCTCAAGATCGCCAGCCGCTGACATGAGGGACTGGATGATGTAGTAGTTTCCCAGTACAGCATTGCCCGAGTTCATTACATCCGACAACTGGGCCCTCGGAGAATCTTCGCTCGCGGTCCGCTGCAGCAATGATGCTGCTTCGCCGTTCTGCTCGCTTCCTTCAGCCGTCTCAAGCGAACCGTTCAATAGGTCCCTCATCTCAATTCCACCACTTTCATCTACAGCGGCAGCGTTCGTGGCAGAAGCCGGGACATGTTGAGCATGCAGCGACACCCCTCTTTCTTCGGCATCCAAATCCTGCGCTGAGCGAACAGCGGCCTCCATCTCGTCCGACAGCTCAGGCAGGATCGGCCGGAACGTCTTCAACAGGACGCGAAGTTGCTCTCGCTGAGTATGTACCGTGAGCATCAGGCACTGGATGAGCAATATGGCAAAATCGGCTAGTAGGTAGTACATTGGGTATGTTGCCGGGCGCTGCCCAACAAAATCGATGATGAGCCCCCCATGCTGGTAGCCGCGATGGAAGTCGGGTCCGCGCGGGATGGAGGTGAAGAGGTGGAGGAACATGCAGACGAGGTTCGGGATGACGACGAGGAGGACGTGAACTCGGCCAGCGGGCATGAGGAAGGGAAAAGTTTCGTCTTTCGGGGTGAGGTACATATATTGCCCGACAGCGCGGAGGAGGAACCGGAACATGGAACATCTACAAACGTCTGTTAGCTGATGATTTGGAGGGGGGATGGGGGGATGGGGGGATGGAGCGTCCAGGCGGATGTCAATGAAGAGAGAGAAAAGACATACTCCATATAATACAAGCCGCTCAGCTCGGCAAAGACCAGCAAATCAAGGGTCTTGAGCAAGTGAGTGACAAAGGATAGCTTTTTGACGAGGCCGGGGCTACGGTCCTTCTTGCTCTTCTTCTTGCGTCGTCTCCGCGACCGAGAGGGTGAGCGGGGTTGAGACTCTCCATTGTCGTCTGCATCTACACCCGCGATCGTGGGGTTGCTGGGAGTTTGTATCGGACTCGGACTCTGACTCGGATTCAGACTTGGACTCGGAGTCGTATCGTTGTCGTCTGCCTGTCGCGTAGATGAGCTGTCGCGGGCTAGGGCGGGCGACCTAGGCGCACCATCATGGTTCATAGTCGTCTGTCGTACGTCATCTGCAACGGATGAGCAAGCCCTGCATTGAAGCAGCTCGAGCTCAAAATCTGCTAGTCATGAAGAGCAAGAGCGAGGGCAGGATGAATACGGTGGTGAGGGTGAGGGCGTGCCGTTTGGGAGCTTGCGGCTAGTCGACATGTGATGAGATGTGAGGTTGCCTTGCCGTTGACGTATTGGCTAAGCCTCAGCTTTAAATGTTCTAGCTTGGCGCAGCATCTTGGTGGTTTCTCGCCGGCGGCTGACTGGCCAGGCCCCCCCAGCACTTATTACAGTTGTCAGTGACAGGTGTATTATTTGGCCGCGCTCGGGTCAGCCGCCTCGGGAACAACACTAAACCCGGCCGCCAGAAGCTCCACGAACCCATGAAATGAACCCTTTCAGAAGTTTCAGCCATCTCCCTCCATGGAAACACCCTCTCGAAATATGTGCCGACTCTACGGGACCATCATCCATTCATTCAGCTAGACAGACTACAGAACGGGGCCCCCCAACAGCCGTCCGGCACAACTTAGCAGGAATTGCAGTTGTCGCACCGCTTGAAACCTTCACCAATCGCCTGGCAGTCTGTTATGAATCCTTCGACTTCAGTCTCACCGAGACAGCATCCTCCAAAGCCACATGAATAGCTGTATTTGTGACCGCCCCGATAACATGCTCTCTGACTCTTGGGCACTCCGCCGGTGCAAGCACACTTGGTGGCTTCAACGGTAACGAACAGCATGACAGCTACGGCAGTCAATCGAGCAGCGGAACCCATTTTCTGATCTTATCAGTCAAGTACAAACAGAGATGAGAAAGCGACGAGTAGAAGAGGCTTACGAGATGTAGGTAAGTGGAAAGTCTGTCCAAGTGAAAGAGAAGAATCAGGGAGGCGTGTGGCACGAAAGACTATTCCTCTGTACAACCGGTGATGCCTCGCTTATTTATATTTTCCAGTTCTCAGCCCTCCTCCGCTCTTACGAGTATTAGGCCTGCCAACCAATCGCGCACCCAGAAAGGCCTTTTTGACTTGAATGGAGACGGGTCATTCCATGCATGATGACTATGATATAGACGGCAAGTTGCGCGGGGTCGCTTGCATTGCCGGCGGGATTCATACGTGGTCCAGATTGAAGAGAACAGGACGGACCAGGACCAGCGGCTGCCCTTTTCCCTGCCACTCGCAGTCATACATGATTTACAACACTTGTGCGGACTGTAGATGATGGCAGTTCAAACAACAAACCTTGTGCATCAAGGACGTGAACAAGTTTGTTGGTATACAAGACGCTACTCCGTACAAGACGCCCGATAGAAACCGTTCCCACACGCTCAAATAACTTGGTCAACTCATCAGCCCAGCCTCGCAGCAGGTCCTTTGGTCCATTTCCTCAAACATGATCCCTCGTCGCCGAAAATAGTTGCCCTTCCACCAAAACATTTCGTCTCCCACTCTCTCAGCCGCCCGCCCGCCTCCCCTCCCTCTTGGCTGGCCGGCCATTTCACACCCTTTATACCAGGGATGAAGAGCATTTCTAGATATGCTCGACTTATTCAGGTCTCGTGTCGGGGTATTCAGCACGATTGTCCAGACGATGACCGTGGTCGAGCGGCGCGGGACCCCGGACGGCAACAGCCAGGCCGATGAAGGAAAGGGCGGCAAAAACAGCGGCGAGTTGCATTGTGTTGGTTGACGACGCGTGGAGATGCGATGGCTGCGATGGATTCGGGGTGAAAACGTAGATGGACTGCTCAAGCAATTGTGAAGCACGGATTGGACAGAGGACGGAGCGAAGGGAAAGGGAGGTTCTCTGGCAAAGAAGAGGCGCGACACGGTCCGCCCCTTTATAATATTTCCTTCGCATCTGCGGCCTCCCTTGCGTTGCGATGACGCCGCGGGTGAGACAATGGTCCTCCCATTCCAGGACCTTCAGAATAGTTTCCGAGTGGTAGCTTGATTTCTTGATTTTTCTCATCCTCGAAGCAAGCTGACCCTACGGACTACATACCTCCCAAGACCTGGGACCTGGATTACTAATACTAAGGATTCAGGGAGGGGCAAGATGGGAAGCAGAGTGGGGAATGGAATGTGATTGGCTACCCAAAAACATACTCTTCGGCTAATACTTGCTGTCACAAGGCACAAGGGATGATGAGGGACACGGTCGCAGAGGAAAAGGGGAATCACGCCAATTTAATGCTGCGAAAACTCGAAGCGGATAAGTTTGACTGCGGTCGCGAAACTAAAACGAATATCTTGCGCTAACGCAGCCAACAAAGCTTGGAGCAAAGTTCGTCAAAAGCTTATTCCAACATGAGGTTATTTTACTGCGGTCCCTGTTCCTGTTAATCGTCACAACTGGCCGGGTATCGCCAGCAATCCCGATGTCTTTCTGAGCGTGAAACAATGGACGCACAAAATCAAAGACCAGTCAGCTGCGCCTTTTTTTTCCATGCAACACTTGCATCAACGGGGGCTCTTTCACAGGCTTTTCTACTCCGTTCGATGCCGGGTCATTCGGGCAAAGCAAGACAAGTGATTGGGTGAGGGGTCCGTGATATTCCCTGCACAGCCAGCGGCGAATGGCACTTCGGACTGCTCCAGCAATTTGTTTTTGTCTCGAAATACCGATTAATCCGTATGCACATATTATGCGCACTGCGCCACCAAGACACACAGTGTACATATTACCCAGGTCGGTGGAGATGTAAAACACGCATCTGTCAAAAAT
>JFGX01000385.1:0-24825 GCA_000729855.1 Epichloe aotearoae | reverse complement strand
GTGGCCAACGTCCTGTCGCGAATCCCCTGGTAGGCGCTTCGCGGCCTTGTTGGTAGCACGTTGTACGTACGGAGTATTAAGGATGGGCTATTTTTTCATCGCACCCGTCTACACTAGGCCTGGTGCTGCCTGGCCTTGCGCTATCCAGGCCCCCCCCCTCCTGCATGTAGACACTGGGCTAGGAGTCGCGCCTGTGTCGAAGTTTTGTGTGGATTGACTGGTTTCTTGGCAGCCTGGGTCCGTTCCAATTCGTCCACTTTGGCGACTTGTGCCATTACTAAGTATGCTGCAGGAATGCGAACCGTTGTGCTTTGCATCCGTCTTGCGCCAACGGTTCGCCTGTTCAACGTCCACCAAGCTGCGCGACCACCCTCGACCACCCTCGACCACGGCCATTGGATGGTGGCGGCCGCCGGTGGACAGCCGCAGGACTTTTCCTCAAGGCAGAAACGCTATTCTGGTGGTGGCAGTTCTGGTGGCAGGGGGGTGTAAGCAGGAGTGTGGGGACACTGGGGAGTGGGGTGAGGGAGCCGCAGCCAAACCCGCGCCTTGCAAGCGACCCTACGACAACTTAGAGCAACTCGTTCTCTTTGTTTTTATTAAATACCCGCGATGTCGCACATCTCACTCCCAGTCATTCGTCCAACCACATATTTCCAATCCATCTCTTCCCTTGAACGACACACACAACGCTCAAGAACAGGAGACACGGAACAATTACGCCTCACATTACTGTCTAGACTCTGGCACATATATCAAGCACCGGCTCCTTTGCCCTCTCAACTTTTCCTCCTTGTCCGCCACGAATTCCGAGTACAAATGCTTCATTGGGAAACCTTGTTGGCTTTCACTTAACTGACACCTATCGAACCCAACTTCCTGCGACTTCTACTTATACTGACGCCACCACCACCACCACGTTGAGTCGCGACACAACGTCCGCGCCAGAGTCCAAGACAGTTTTTGTATCATCACTGCGTTTATCGCGCCTATTATACGTTGACAACCACCAAAATGTGCACCACCGATTTCCACACCTACGTTTACCCGGACGGCCACAAGGAGACGGTCAGCAGTCCTTCGCTTTGCCCATCATCTCGCCACAACCAGCCTTGCTCCAACAATATCCTCTTCAATCATGCGGCCCAGTCTGTTCCCTACGGCCGCCCAGTTGCGCCAGCTTTTGGAGGCCCATCTAGCTACCGAGCACCATACCTCCGCCATTTCCCTCCGACTCCCTCCTACAGTCCTCGTCCATCTACTCCCAATCATCGCTCTGGCGACGAATCAGACCGATCCTACCACAGCTCGAGCAGCGCCAGACGCAGACATTCAGGAGTCCATGTCAATGAACAGAGAGCAGAGTCCAATCGCCATGGCAGAGACCGACGAGAACGCATTCTGCTCGTGGACAACCCACCCACACCACGAACACCGCCTCAGGCATTTGCGTTTCCATCAAGTGCTCCCTCGTCCCCGAGCTTTGCCAGCAGTTCGCCCTTCATTGTTGACACATGTCCTCGTGGCTCAACGTCTCGTCGACCAGTGATTGTAGACGAGCGAACCCGTCATGACCGAGACCGACCCCACATTCAAATTGAGCTTGTTGACGGCCATCGAAAGAATAGGCACACTCGCCAGACTTCAGCAAGCTCACATGATAGCCGAAACTCATACACCAGTGCCTCTGAAGATGACGAGTGGCGCCGCCGCCGACTTGAACTCGAGCAGTTGCGTGCCGAAAGGCGTCGACAAGCGCAGGAAGACGAGATTCGCCAATCAAACCTTCGGGCAAGAATTGCAAAGGCAAACGCGGAAATCGCCAGTCGGCAGGCTGTACCTGTTGCGCCTGCTCCGCTGAAGCGATCATCTACCTCGTCTGCAGCCAAAGCCGCGCCGTCGGCGAAGGAGCGAGAAGAAGAGCTCCTAGATGCTGTTCGAAGGCTCGAAATCAAGGAGAAGAAGAGGGAGGACAGAGGCCGCGTCGCGCGGCGTCAGGAGGAGGAGGGCGGGGGCCAGCGCTATCGATTGATGCAGCGCATGATTCCCACACGAAGGGCCACGGTAGGACCTGGCAGCCGCCGACATCGTGTGGAGTACGATGATGGGGTCTACAGATGGGAGTGAAGGATGAAATGAGTGGTCTTGTGATAGTAGATTCGAATATTTCCAGCGGGCGATGACAGTTTTTCGGATATTCACACTGGAACTGAACCTCTCATTCATTCCATTGTACAGTAGATTGTTTGTTGCTATGGATGAAAGAAGTCAAACATCCACTCTGCGCACCCCCCCCCCCTCCCTTACCCCTACCCCACCTACCCCACCTCGTACGGAATCTGCACGAGGTAGTCGATGTATCAGGAACAAAGGCTGCCGAAGCGCCGTGCACACATCCGCTACGCAGATCCATGGACTCTGTACCTACGACGGCAAAGAACGCCAAGACATGGAATGACAATGACACCCTCCCCTCCTTCCTTTTTACTCACACCGTTGACTCACCGGCATGCCCCGTGAATCGTTTGTCCATCTGTCGTGCAACCCGTGATCCAAATTAAACCCGATGCTGCCACCCGTTTCTTGCGAGACCCGAGAAGATGCATAGTTGGCCCCGCAGTTGGAAAGTGTTCTTCACTGCAATGTGGTTGATCCGTACGGGAAGAAAGAAAAGAGGATCGATACTCCGTAAGCCGCGAAATGTTTTTCGTTGTACTGATGTACGGGCCAGGGCTTTCCAACGGCGACATGCAGATGGTCTCTACATGTAATATGGATTCTGAAGATGTTTGACTTTATGAATGGGTATTTGAACTCTTTTCGACAGAAATAGCAAGAGAGTCTGTCAGAAGTGTTTCGACCTGGATGGGCAGTGCAGCAGCATGGGTGGGTCCCGGGTGCCCAGAAATGACCCACAGATGGCTCTGGCAGCTTCCAGAAGCATCGCCGCAGAAGCAGGAAATGACGATCAGCACCCACTGCCACCCAGAAACCTCCAGAAACCCCCAGCAAGCCCCAGCAACCCCCAGCAACCGCAGTCAACGTTGCAAACGACGCAAGAAGTTGCATCATCACGACGTCAACTGCATCACCCGCGCTCGAGAAACTTCTAGTCACCATGGTATTCGCAACTTCGAGACGATTCCCCCCACGACGTGGTCCGCAGGACTCCGACAGGAAGCCTCCCATTCCACGTATAAATCCATTCCCCCGACCTCTACGAGATGAGCATCTTTTCCTGCATCTCAAGACAACAAACAACCACAACAACAACAAATCACCTCAAGGCACCAACGCCAACTTTTACATGCAAGCAATCAGATCAACTCGCCCATCAAGCATCGTCAGAAGTCTACTACGAAACCCCATTCTTCGCACCACCACACAAGCAACAACTACTCCATCACGCACAATGGCTTTCTTCCCACGCACCTTCTACGACGACTCTTCGTCCTTCACCCCCCTCTTCCGCCTCCTCGACGACTTCGACAACTACTCTCGTCAGGGAGGGACCGGCACTGGGCAGCAGGGCGCGAAACGAGTCGCCTTCTGGCAGCCAAAGTTTGACGTCCGCGAGACGGGCGACAACTACGAGCTCCACGGAGAGCTCCCCGGCCTGAACAAGGACAACGTGCACCTCGAGTTCACCGAGCCGCAGACCCTGGTCGTCCGCGGCAGGGCGGAGCGGTCCTACACCTCGGGCACGCCACCCGCCGGCCTGCTCGGCCAATCCGACAAGGCCGCCGCCATCACCCAAGGCGGCGAATCCCACAAGGCCTCGGTGGAAGACGCAAACGAGGGCGGCAAACAGTCCACCGCCGCCGAAAAGTCGGACAAGAAGAACGGGGACCAGCAGCAGCAAGGCGTCAAGTACTGGCTGTCGGAGCGCAGCGTCGGCGAGTTCTCTCGCACGTTCAACTTCCCGTCCCCGGTGGAGCAGGACTCCGTCTCTGCCTCGTTCAAGGACGGCATCCTGAACATTATTGTGCCAAAGGCCAAGAAGCAGGGGGCTCGCCGCATCGCCATCAACTAGGCGGTTTAGTTCACTCAGTGGTTTGTTCACTCAGTAGCCCGACGAACATGCCTGGCGGGCTTTGCGAAATTCACGGATGAAATGTAAATTGCTGCTCATTGGGGGGATAGCATGGTTGCACTAGCATTTTCAGATTGGAAACTTTGTATGGTTGCTTTTATTGGCTTCGCTCTTTTATAGCTGTCGAGCATATTGCAGTTTCGAGTTTATGATAAATTCATTTTCATGATAAATTCACTTTTCCAAAGTCTAAATCACGCCGTGCATGCTTAAACGTGTCTAAATAATGGTATTATTGAGCCTGAAAATTGAATCATTTGGACATGACAGATCGCTGAGCCAGTACATGAAATCGGGGGTATCAAGCGCTTATTTCCAGTCCCATTCCCCCTCCGCCCCCAAAAGCACAACAAAAAAAAAGCATCGCATCTTCAATAAATACTTCAAGCCTACCTTCCCTGCCCGTCCATGCCCGTGACCCATATTCGATGCAATTCGCCCAGAAGCCCATGTTAATGCAAGCAACGAAATTGAACGACTTGGGCGTCGAAAAAGACCCTGTCATGGCGAGACATCAACCACTCGCCGCGGTCGGCACCTCTCTCGGCCTCCTCCCCAGCCTCAAGGTCGGCACCTCGATGCCCCCAGGGACGTCGTGCGCTTTGCGGCGCCTCAGCTCCTCCCAGTGGCTCCGGAGGAGGTCCTCCCCGACGACGAGCTCGAAGCCCGCGAGGAAGCAGAAGCTGATTTCGAGCCTGGCCAGCTCCACCTCGCTCACGCCGCCGACCCTGGCGATCTTGGCGTGGGGGTACGACAGGTCCTCGAGGGCCTTCATGGCGACGCGGAGCCCCGCGAGGACGAGCCTGTGGGCGTTCCTCCTCGTCACGGGTATGGCGCGCTCCTCGACGGCGAGCCGGTGGATGTACAGCGACGTGGCGAGGTACACGGCCGTGCTCATGGGGCAGAACTGGTGGAGGCGCGCGAGGTAGTGGTTGATGGAGATGGGGGGCTCCTTCTTGCTGTAGAACTTGCGGGTGATGGCGCCGTGCTGGAGATTGACGGGCCGGGAGTCTGCGCCGATGATGATGTAGGGCTGCGGCGGTTCGGGGGAGGATTCGGGTTCGGGTTCGGGGGGTGGATGGGGATGGGGATGGTGCCTGAGTTGAACGCCGTCGACGGGCTCGTAGACGTCGGTCGACCTCGACGTCGTCGCGCTTGTTGACGCCGTGCCGCCGCCGCCTTGCTGCTTCTGCGCCATGATCAGCTGGGCGGACATGCTGGCGCTGTAGGCCTGCAGTTTGTTCATGCCGTCGCTTGGTGATGTTGATGCGGCGCCCGCGGGCTGCTGGGCCGTCGCCTCCTCGGCCTGCTGCTGCTGCTGCTGCTGCCCTCGCCTCGCCAGCAAGCTCCGCTGCGAGCGCGAGCGGACCATGTTGATGTTTTCTTTTTCGACCTGCAGGTCGCTCATCTGCGGGTTCGTGGGGGCTGTCGGCGGTGGCGTGGGCGGGACGTCGCCCGTCATTCGGACGAGGAGCTCTACACTGGCGCTGAGCAGTCGCAGGGCTTCGGCAGCGGGCAGGCTAAAGAGGTCGTCATCGCTGTTGCTGTTGCTATTGCTGCCAGCACCGGACGCCTTGTCGTCGACCAGGACCAGGGCGCTGGCTGCGTCGGATTCATTAATTGTCACAAGCGCACGGGCATCTGCATCCGACATGGCTATTTCGGAGGATGATTGGGGGGGGGGGGAGTCGATGGATGGGCCGGGCAGAGCAGGAAAAGTCGCTGTCAAGAGAAGGAGAAACTATCTCGAAACATGCGCCTCGGTAAATCTAGGCACGATAATTTCCCCGCTCTACAGCCATTCATGATATGCCGTGTTGCGGAGTCGAGACGAGGTATTTCAAGACGAGGTATTCCAAGTATAGGCGCAAAATCCGTAGGGGGTCGTAAAAACGACAAAGGTTGCAATCGAAACTGGTCTTGGTCGGTTGGGTGGTCAGCTGGTGGGCTTGATGTGGGATCGTCACGAGATGCGGTTTCTTGACTCGAGTCTAGTGCCGGCGAAGAAAAAAAAAAAAAAAAAAAAAAGAGGAAACAAATGTCTGACTCGGACCTGCGGCCGGATGTCGCGAGGAAAGGGCTATATCGGCCTAACACGAAAAATAGGCGGTCACGAGGATGTCATCTTTCACGTACGGACGAAACTCTGCATGGAAAGCCAGCGTTGAGATGAAGACGGCTCGTTCGATTTGTTGTTGTACCGCAGTCGCGGCTCAACGGCTGCAAAGTGGCGGGGGAGGAAAGTTGAGCCGACCGACCACTTTTACGGATGAGTGCGTACGGATTACTTGTGACTTGTGACTTGGCCGTCTACGGATTATTAGCCGTCTACATACGGATTATTATTAGCCGTCTCACGATTTATTAGTAGAATCCTTGTCCTGCGGATGCGGATGCCTGCCCGCTTTCCGTGCAAACATGACCAGACCAAACATGACTCCCGGACGTGGCACAAGAAGTCGCGCCGTCGCAGCCTCTTGTACAGTTTTTTCCCGGGTTGCCTCACTGACTTCTCTACAGCTTCATCGTCGAGGTTCCACACTTTCGTCGTCATGGCCTTCGCGGCTGTCGTACATCTCGCGGCAAATCTGTCAATAAATTGCTCATGTACCTACCTCTCTCTGCCCACGGGCAATCCACTCTCTCTTTTCAGTACGACAATGAGATGGTCATCCTCTTCCGCGAACTTTATCTTGGTGGCAGGTCTTTGCTTCGCGCCGCTGGTGTTGCACGCACGCCTCGAATCTCCTCTGGGCTGTCGGTGCGATGCGTCCTTCATGCAAGAGCCCCAATCGAACTGTAACTCATCCCTGTCACAACGTGGGAGGGGACCGACATGTTCCGCGAAGTGATGAAACGTTGCCCTGCCATCCACAATAATACACTTCAAAACGACATCCTGAAAGACAAGGCCCATTCGTCGAACTCTGCTCGCACAACTTCAGTGATATCGGTGGGGGGTGAATGACACCCTCCGTGATCCATGCTCTCGCTTCAGGGTCTAGAATATAGTCTAACCCTGAGTTTGTTGAAAGGACCACCCTTCCGCTTTCAAAACCTCGCCGGGCGACTTGGGCCGAGCAGAAGGCTTATCAACTTTGTGACGCTTCCGTGGACTATGTCGAGGTGTTTCATCCTCGCCGCTGTTTTAGTAATCGCTGTCTTCGTTTTCGTCGTCTGTTACTAGGACGCGGTATTCAGTTCCGCTCTGTGTATTGGAGCCGTCTTGTCCATGTGAAGTGGCTGTGTCTAGGCTCTTGAAATTTTTCCTTGACATCCTAGGTCGGTCGGTCGGTCCGTTGATGACGGCAGAGACTGAACCCTGCCTCCAACCTATCGTTGGTTTCTATAGTGAATTTCCGATTCAGCGCGGAGTCGTCCTGACATCTAGACGACGTCCGAGGGTTACTTCTGCGGCTGGGAGAGTGGCGGCTTGCTGCCAGCATCTTATGCTTGACCATGTGCTCATGGAACCCAAAAGTGCTGGTTATCGAGCAAAATGGGAGCCGTCATGATGATAGCATGGGATTACATCTGCCTTGATTAATAAGCGAGAGGCCAAGATCTTTGTCCGGATAAACACAAGGATTATACCAAGGTTTTTATTTTTAAAACTCCGCGCAAAAGACGCTGGCATTGCCTTCTTCGTATTACCGCGGCTCGCTCGCTAACCCAGAAAGTTCCGTCACAAAGCGATCAGCGAGGATGCACAACCGCTCGCACATCAGCATGTTCCTGGGGAGCCACACGTGCAGGTCCGAGTGAAGCGACATCGTCGCCGAGAAGATGGACCCGCCGATACCGCCGACCGAGGACTTGGTCGAGCCTACCTTGGCGCGGGTCGATGCTGTCCTTAAGTCTGTCGATGGTCGACCACAGATGCACGAATGTGTTCGCGGAGGGGCCGTCCCACCTCACCGTGAAGTGGTTGACCTCGTAGTTCTCGGCTGCGATCATCCAGATGATGACGAACGCGGCCGAGGCACAGGAAGCCCTTGTTGATGTGGTCGCACGTCTTGAGCTTCATGCTCATCGTCTTGTTGCAGTTCATGCTTCCGCATGACCAAGTGCGTCGACAAGCAGAGGTGCATCTTCACCTACCACGGGGCGATAACCCTCAGGGCCGGCTACAACACATGCATCATGCACACGGGCGAGAACAACATCAGACGGAGGGTGGGCAACATGACCGTGACCCCGAACACCACCTTCGTCTTCTACAAGGGGCCCAGCCCTGCTAGACGACTACGTTGTTGGGCTGTCCATGCTGATGTTCAAGACCATCGTCGCGGAGGTGCCGTCCCACCAGGGTCGAAGCTGCGAGGGTCGAAGCTTTCAAGGGTGCGAGGGTCGAGGCTGCGAGGGTCGAGGCTGCGAGGGTCGAGGCTGCGAGGGTCGAGGCCACGAGGTTAAAGCTGCGAGGGTCGAAGCTTTCGAGGCTACGAGGGTCGAGGCTGCGAGGGTTGAAGCTTTCGAGGCTACGAGGGTCGAGGCTACGAGGGTCGAGGCTACGAGGGTCGAGGCTGCGAGGGTTGAAGCTTTCGAGGCTACGAGGGTCGAGGCTACGAGGGTTAAAGCTACGAGGGTCAAAGCTTTTGAAGTTGCGAGGGTCGAGGTCGAGGCTGTGAGGGTCGAGGCTGTGAGGGTTGAAGCTGCGAGGGTCAAGGCTGCGAGGGTTAAAGCTTTCAAGGGTGCGAGGGTCGAGGCTGTGAGGGTCAAGGCTACGAGGGTCATGGAGTTTGAGTTTGATTGGCGTAGACATCCAGCACACAATTCCAGAGTAGCCAACGTGGGGGGGTCTAGCAACAGCGCCGAGTCGAGAAGTGCGTAACTTGGTAAATTATATGAATTCTTTTTCGTTTTTGTTTTTTTGTGCTGTACAGTAGGAAATAGGATATCTCGTGCCATTAATTATGAAGTCTCCTCATCGTCCGTCAAGTTTGACCTCTCAACCAGAAATCTTTCAATGCTAAACGGCATAGTCGCAAATACGTGCGCGCCCTGAGCATCATTCAGTGTCTCATTTTCTGCCACACCAGCCCAAGCGGCATCTTCACGGCCTGAAACTCGTTGCCGCTTCAGGGGATGGGTGCTGGGTCTTGCCACGATGCGTCGTTGGCCTCTTTCTGGCATAGCTTGATCGTCCGAACCGTATTTGTCGGAGTCTGGTGTAATTGCTGATATTTCGTTTGCTGAGAATGAAGCAGAGTAAGGGCTGACTGAGTCCGAGGTGTCGGCATTATCATGCGCTTGCCGGGCCTGCCGTTTCGAAAGGTCTCCGGTCTGTATCGAGGTCAGTTCATCGTTTATACCTCTAGTACTCTCAGGTGACATGCTGGCAATATGAGAGTTAGATTCAAGGGCCGACGCACTGCCAGAGGCGATTGACATGACGCCGGAGTAAGATTGCAGCGTCTGTTCCCTCAAATGCATCTCAGGAGCCATGTTCTCGATGCAACACATCTCGTAATGATGGCGTAAAGCTCTGCGATCCACGTTCAGCGGTAGCTGAGCAGTTCGGCCGTGGTATTCTTCGAGGAAATCGTATGGAACAAAGATGCGGACTCGCAGCGTATCCGGATGGATGGAAAACAGTCGAAGGTCGAAGAGCTCATGAAGGGTGTTTGAAAGCAATATGCCATTCCTGGCTATCCATGTGCGGCGCCAAGCCTCCCGAAGGCGGCGATGACTGTATCTGTGCTCACTTCTGTAGGCTTCGGACAGGGGATATATGTGGTAGTGTTGCTGGGGCACGATATGGCATGCTTGTACGCCTGGTCCGACTGCTGGACTGGCAGACCATCCTCGGCCCTTGCCGCTGACAGCGCATCTATTACTCTCAGTGAGACAAGATGTACGGAAGGCTGCCATGATTTGACGTGCATCTTCGGCTGACATGTCCATTATCATAGGAGGGGTGATGAGATTGGCAACGTCATCATCACTAGAAACAGCTTGCGAGCCTCCACTATTGTCTGTGGTTGATGATGCGCACCCCAAGGCGGAACGTTTGAGCGGTGATGAAGATCCTCGAGGCCGTATGGTTTTGCGATATGGTAATTGAGCAAAGTTTGGATCCTTTGACCCTTTGTTTGGAGGGAGGTATCGACTATCCTGACGGAGATATGGCTCGGGGATGTGCGTCGCGCAGCCAGCTGTTATGACAGTTTATTAGCCAACTGTTGCACAAGGCAGAGATGGATCCATACGTACCTCGTATATGTGTCTCCAAAGGCTCCGCAGCTGGAAGATCGCAATCGTCATGTCGAACAACTTGCCAGCGAGAAAAGCAAGGCTGCTTGGGGTCAGTTGCCCGTTCTCTCCCCGGCGCAGAGACCGGCAAGTCGAGACTCGCGCCCCAAACAAAAGACGGGTGCGATGGAGAAGGCTGCCAACGGTCAACATTGACAACCCCAAGGTGGCCGAATGCAATGCCATTCCATGCATCAGTCGGGTGTGGGGCTGAAGCCAGGGGAGGAAGTTCGAAGCAGAGTCGTAGTTCGTCGATCATGTCGCGATAACGCAAAGTGTCCGAGCCGGGATGGTGGTAAAGGCCAGCAAAGTGCTCTGTGCCAGCCAAAAGGTGAATATTCCAGCCATGAGCGCGCGCTTGCGGCGAGACGGTAGTGTTGGCCATTTTTATCCTGCGCAACACTTGCACACTATGTTATCTCGGTTCCCAAAATACTCACGATTAGGAGATGCGAAATGAAGTTTTGATGATGGAAATGATTACTGTAATGTGTGATGACTGAAGAATGAATGAACAAAAATCTCCCTGCAGGTGGCTATTTATTTTTTAGATGATGTGGTGGGCGGGGCGCACCTTCCCCTTCTGGTTCCTTTTGACTTTTTGTGAGGACCTCTGAATGAGGGTCTGGTCCATGAGCTCGCGACCGCAGTCAAACTCAAACCCGTTCGAGTTTTACTCACAGCATAAATTGACGTGATTCCGAGGGAGCTATTATCGTAGTAGCTTTACAATATGAAGCGATTTATAGTAATGCTGCGAGGGTCGAAGCTTTCGAGGGTGCGAGGGTCGAAGCTGCGAGGGTGCGAGGGTCAAAGCTGCAAACGCACGGCGACCGAAACGGAGCGTAGACGGAGCGACAGCGCTGTCAGGACCGTGAAGTCGCGGCCATCGTGCTGTGCCACTGTGAACGACATTGCAACCGCAGACCTCGGTGTTGGCCGTCCACCATAGCCAGCGCGCTCTAATCAGTGAGTGCCATGCAATCCGACCGTTCCAGGTTGCTATACCAGTGCGATTTTCTTCCGACCTAATTAGGCGCGCGCGTAAAGTAAAGCCCCATCGGCCTCAGCCGTCACTTCCATGTATGAAAAAACTGCCCCTCTTCGCGGAGGAATTTCTTACCCATGAAACTTGCACTCCTGCATTCACCTCATGTATCGTGCCAGCCAAGCCAACTGACTATACCTTCAGGCAAAGATCGCCTCTACGTAGCCTTGCATGCTCGGGGAGGCGCACCGGTCATGCCGGGACTCGAAGACACGTGAGTCACTGCTGTAGTGGTGTGTTTTCACATCCTAACGAGGCCAGGTACCACTGGGCTCTCATAGTCGGGCCGAAAACCGAGTCTCATGCCAGCCGCGGCAGCCGCTTTCACGCAAAAAAAAAGCTCCACGTCTTTGGCAATCCACCCATGCCCCAGCACGTCTGGGAATATGAGGAGGAAGATATCCCCATGATGCCAACCTCAATGCTGCTTGTTCGCGTCGTAATCGGCAAGGTGAAGGAGCTGAGCAGGCTCAAGTCCATCTTCAGAAACATCCCAATACGACACAAGGTCAGGGGGTGGAATTGCGTGGCGTGGGTGAAAGAGGCTGTCGAGACAGCATTGCAAGACAAGAGGGCCTTGAGGGCCTCTGAAAGCCTCAACTGGGACTCAGTTTGGAATGTTGCGATGTGGTATGTCGAGAAGAAGAAGGCCGCCCATCGTTTTGACGGACAGGGAGACTACGACCAGAGCAAGGCTGCGACTTGGGATATGCTCGAGGGGATTGAGCGAGTGCTTTGACTGTGCCAGATAGGCAACTGAAAAACAGCCGATGCCGAGGAGAACATGGTCGCAGGGAAATAAATGAATCCGTCAGAAGTCACCGAAATACTTGCGTCTTATGGCCTCTATCTTTAACTCTTCCGGCATGGGCGCTAGAAACTGATCGACCTCGTCTGCCCAGAAGGGATTGTGGGGATTGACATACTTTGCACAAGAGTACTCCCAGTACGCGGGAAACCATCCTGCCGTTTCCCAGTCCACGATGCCCACCACGGCGTCCCCCCGGACCAAAATATTGAGGCTGCTCAGGTCACCGTGAGTCAAAACCAGCTTGTCCCCCGGTCTCCGATAAAACTCGAATAGCTCGGAAAGGTCGGCAGGGAGAGTCCAGTCGGTATCCAAACTAATGCCGTCGACGAGCGCTTCGTGGAACTCGCGCACGGTAGCATAAGGGCCCCAGTAAAGCCGAGATGGCAGACGACAGTCGTAAAAAGGCCCACCATCGATGCTGCCAACGCCAGTCCCCTCGGGAGGGGGAACCGAGCGAAGCTCCTTGATCATGCTGCGCAGCTGGGTCAGGATTTGCGTTTTCGATTCCTCGGTACGGCGTAGCCAGCCTTGGCCTGCCATCTGTCCTTTGATATGACGCATGACGATATAGGAGGCACCTTTGTGGGTGAAGGCGTAATACACCTTCGGTACGGGAATGGAAGTATGGCTGGCGATGAACCGCAAAGCGTGGGCTTCACTCAGGTTCTCGTCTGGTCTGACCTTGATGCAGATATTAAACATGTGGGGAAGGCCGAACTGCTTTCTCCAGAACCGTTGCAAGAACTTGTGATATCTTGCTTTGATGACAAGAAGGACGATTGTTCGGACCACGCGTCCGGGAGTGGGAGGCGGAGGCACCATCCGGATTTCGTCGAGGGCTCTCGCAGACGTACGGCTCGAAAGTGTAAGGAAGGCAGTGCAAGACAACCGAAACGTGGGGGACAGTCGTTGGAATATCTGCGTAGCGCATGGAGCCGGGGATGGAATGAAGCAAGCCTGGATTCGGGTTCCTGAATCGGATTCCTTCTTCTGATTGCTCAATCGGGGAAACTTCGGATAAATACATGACCCGGCCAACTCAGGGACCATTGGTGCAAGCAGCCTTCATCGAGGAAGGGCTGTTCCATCCTCTCTAGATCATGTTGTCTCATGCGAGCTCTGTGTTCCTGGTATTCCTGCATGGCCCTCCACTGGCGGTCGCTCTTGCTTATGTTATATGTTGCCATTATTGGCTAGCGAATGATGCTACCAGTCGAATGGCGTGGTCGTGCTCCTTTCTTAGATGCCTGGGAACAGGACGGACTTTCATCGTACTGGTTGTTCCCGCTTCCGGCAAACTGTGTCAGGAGGCGGCGTGGAGGTGGCTTGGAAACGTTGCAGATAACGTGTCTGCCTAATCACTTCGGCCCAGTTTTTCACGGATCTGCCGACCCAGCCAAGTACACATTGCTCTCGTTGACAATCGGCTGGAGTTTGCAGACACCGATCTTGTAGCTTATACGAATATTAACCCGGTAATATGTCCAGCCAATCCTTCCGTAGCTGGGTCAATTCAAATAAGACGTAAGAATGACTAAGACTACTATTTCACAGGCTTGAGTTGCATATCACTGCATTCAAACCAGGGTGAAGAATCTCACTCGGTCATACTCCGTACACTAAAGCGACTCTGGCCTCGGTCGGCTTGTTGTGGACAGCAAGTCCGTTGTTTCGCGGCCTTGACTTAGGGGTGTGACACCAGCGCCGCGGAACTCAGCCCCATCAAATCAAGCTGCAACCAGAACAAGCAAGCCCAACATAGAAAGCGAAAGGAGACGAGGGTGCAAGTAGCGCGGGTGAAATGACAGAAACGAAGAGAAGTAGCGTGTCGGACAAACATTGCATCCCGGCAATGCAAAGAGTGCGCTCCGCAAGTACGGCGGAGCAGAAACATGCTTAGAAATAGAAGTGGCCACCTATTAAACACCTCTGAAGCCCGACGGAAGAAAGTGGCAAAGAGTCGTCACAATGGATACCGTCTATGCCCTGTTCTCAATCATCGCCATCGTGGCTTCAGTGCCAGTCACTATAAGTATTTAGTATTATTTGAAACATAAGTCCGCTCTTTATGTAGAAAATCACAAGTCTCCTGTCTTGTTAATGTGCAAATAGTAGCTGTCAAGTTACGCAAAATGAATGGATTGTAAATACTCTTGTTTGCATTTCTAGCGTACACATAGTCAGGTAGGTCAACATGTGCCTAAACGTGCTATTGCTGCAATCTAGAAGAAGACTGGAACGAACCGAGTAAGAGTGGTCATTAAAATAAATCAAGAGAGCCCTTTTTTCTAATCGACTCAACGGTCTGATTATTTTCTGATTGCTTATGTTATAATGACATGCCAAGTTCGTACAGTGCGTTGGGCAAGCGGCACTGTTCCATTTGCCTATAAACACTGTGGATTCCCTCATTCTCACAGTTCTCCAAACCCACCATCATCAATCTTGTCATCGAAGAATCTTAACTATTGAGACTTTTCATTCAATCTCAAGACCTATTGTACAGCCTCAACACTTTATTAACATCAGGCTAACAATCATGTCTGACAAGCCGAAGCCTCAGCATTCCCAAGAAATTAGCACTCCTGGCTGGCATGGGGATGAGCAGACGCCTGTGGTAGATGGCAAATACTATGATCGCAAGACAGGCGAACTGCGCACTGCGATCGGACACCAAGAATACTCTGGCCCCCCAGCCGTTGATCTGCTCATCAAAAGCCAGCATGTTGAAACTGTCGACTGCTGCTATCGCTCCGCACGGTCATTTCCTGTCACTGCACTGTTGTGCCACATGATGCGTGTTGTCGAAGAGAGGAAGTTGGAAATCGATTCACTAGTGGTTACTACATATGCAATTCGCCTGATTCTCATCAATGAGATGACAAAGGAGGAATTCTACGAAGCAGCCGACAAAATGTCAAATGGGATATGGGACACTGAGTGAAGCAGCTGTCATGGCTCGAGAACAATTGCAGTTCAATAAAAACTTCGTGTTTACTGGCCTGGTGGAAACGGCGATTCTATGTATGCAGCTCTCCCTGTATGACGACGAAGCAGGCCGTCTCCGCTAGAATGACATGACAGGACATTGTAATGTTCACCTTGTCTCTTGGCTTAGTGACGTTTAACTCCGGTTCAAATTGGGCCTTGGCAGATGCCACGGTGGGGCGTGGGCAGAGTACAATACACCCCTTGAATTATTTTAGATATTAACTAGGGAAGGAGACAGGGATAGTATATTTTAGTACTAGTAACCTGCATAGAAACAGCTATACTCTTTTGTGGCACTATATGCCCTACGTATTTTCCTTATAGCTTTCTAATAACAGTATTACTTATAGCTAATATAGCTATTAGAGAGAAACGAATAACTAGGGCATGTAGATTTATGAAATAATTCAGGGGGGGCATTGTACATACCCTAATGTACACCCCACCGCGCAATCCAGCCGAAGTGGTCCTGATTGGCTGTGAGATCCAACAGTCCTTTCATCAATTAGCCCAATAACAACACTATCTGAACAGCATTACTCCATCACCGCAGAAAATCCCAGAAAATCCCAGAAAATCCGACATGGCCACGAAAACAGATACCATCACGCCCATTACCACGGAAGCCCATCGCAGTCAAGGTGTCGCTGCTGCGCTTCATCTAGGCGCTGCGACGGGCACGTCGAGCAATGCTACAGCCGCCGGTGCAGCTGGGACGACGACTGACTCAACAGCTTGGAAACACAACAGAGATGAGCTGGCTGCCAGTCTTCGCGACCGTGATGCAGCGTCCTCACCGTTGCCCTCCTCGCCACCTGGGCACGAGTCCAATGCGATGGCAAAGAAACATTCTGCTGCTAGCGCTGCTTTGCTCATGCTCCCTCTGTGCCTATCTGTGCTGCTGTCCGCTCTCGACGTCACCATTGTGACGCCAGCCATCCCTACCATTGTCAGCTCCCTCCGCTCTGTCACAGGATACATATGGATTGGGAGCTCTTTTATCCTCGCCAGCACTGCCACCACACCATTGTGGGGCACCATTGCAGATATTTGGGGTCGCAAGCCCATTATGCTCATCGCCATCGCCATCTTCTTGTGTGGGAGTCTTCTGTGTGCCCTGTCACCGACAATGGATGCCTTGATTGCTGGTCGTGTGATTCAGGGCATTGGCGCTGCTGGCATGGGCACAATGGTCAACGTTATTATCTGTGATACGTTCTCTATGAGGGATCGCGGTCTGTACCTAGGCATCACGTCGCTTGTCTGGGCTCTGGGAAGTGCTGTTGGCCCTATTCTCGGGGGTCTTCTGACTACAAAGGCAGAGTAGGTCCTTGCTGGTTCGGTCATCATCTACGTCATCTATAACTAATGCTCGTGCAGCTGGACATGGTGTTTTTGGATCAACTGTTAGTTATGAAGTACACCTTGCGCACAACAATGTTCGTCACTGATACTGTAGATACCGCCTAGTGCCAATCGGAGGAGTTGTCTTTGGTATTCACGTTTTCTTCCTCGACGTGCCCAAGCCCGGCACTCCTATCATCACGGGGCTTAAGAAGATCGATTGGACAGGCGGGGTCCTCATCATTGGCTCTGTTTTAATGGTGCTTCTAGCACTCGACTTTGGCAACGTGGTATTTCCCTGGTCCTCGGCCACCATCATATGCCTGCTGGTGTTTGGCATGGTGGTTCTAGCTCTGTTCGTTGTAAACGAATGGAAGTTTGCAACGGAGCCCATCATTCCACTTCACATATTTTCGAACAAATCTTCGTCGGCAGCATTTGGGGTGTACAGTTGCAACTTCTACGTCTTTATCGGACTGGCGTATTACTTGCCGCTCTACTCGCAATCGGTTCTTGGCGCCAACGCTCTGGATTCGGGCATCCATCTTCTCCCGCTAATTGTGGCAAGCTCTCTCTCGGCCGCCTTTGCTGGCATTGTTATCCAAAAAACCGGAAAATATATCCGCATTATGTATGCTGGCCAGGTCTTGAACTTGCTTGGCACGGGTCTTTTTGTCTACTTGCCATTTGAGAAAGACTTGGCCAAGCTTTTCGTCTTCCAGATTTTGGTTGGCCTTGGTGTTGGCATGAACATTGAGCCACCTCTTTTAGCTGTGCAAGCCGTCAACGCGGAGCGTGATACCGCAGCTGTGGTCGCCACCATGAGCTTCGTGCGCTCCATCGCCAATGCCATCTCTATTGTTGTTGGGGGCGTTATTTTCCAGAACGACATGACAGCTGCTAATCCAGGTCTTGTTAAAGAGCTAGGCGCCGATGTGGCGCAAAATTTCAATGGCGACCAAGCTTTAGCCAAGGTGGACGTCATCCGGACTTTGCCCCAAGAGCAGCAACTTGTCGTGCGACAGACATTCTTCCACTCTCTTAGGGCTGTATGGATTATGGTAAGCAACATCTGCTACTCTTCTCTGTGTTCTGTGTTTCCATCTCCTTGAATTGTTGCGTGTGTATTTGCATTTCTTGAGTTTCTTATGCTAATGATGTAATTTCCTTCCGCGGAAATAGTACGTGGCATTTGCAGGTCTATCGCTCGTGCTTAACTTCTTTGTGCGTTCTCATCACCTGAGCACTGAGAATCAAGAGGCTGTTCTTGGTGCAGATAGAGGGAACAAACAAGATAAACAAGGCACCGAACTTCAGACTCAGGCACAGAGCGGGTCAGTAATAGTCTCTTCAAACTAGACAACAAAGGAGGGAACAAGTCGTGTGGGTGGTAACATATGGATGACAATGTAACCGATACAACATGGCTTGAATGCGATTTAGTTCACGTTTTGTCTACGACGTGTGATCTATCCGTGGCGGTGCACATGGCAGGTCAAAGGAGGACCATTGTTTATTCAGTTGAGATTTTTTACTCGTCTACGTGTGAAGCGGATATTCATATTGTACTGAGCCGTCAGTCCATGATTAACCCACTTGAAAGGCTCCATGGGTGAAATCATTGACATGTCAAATCGGTAGAAGAGCTGTTCAACTTGTCGTTAGCTTCCATCTACACTCCTTCTCCTTTATTTTGCTTTGGTGCATGGGAATGTGAAGCACAGGGAGCATAACGTTGGGCAAAAATAATTTTCTTTTTTTGTGGTTGGGGGGAGGGGTACAACTCGCCTCGAAAATAACTTTTCCCATCTCAACGTATGCTAATCGCTTACCCAGACACTCCCACCGCGTGCCCGTGGCAAATACAAGACCAAAAACAGCCATCATCTTCTTAAGATTGTCCGGTTCAGCATCCAGCCAGCGACTAGGCTCGTATACGCCGGCGTCGCCACCGAACGTGCTCTTGTCACGCATGATGGCCAAGGCTGCCCATCCAACCTGAGTGCCCGCAGGGATGTGCTTCCCACATATTTCATCATCTTCGTCGGAGACCTTGCCCATGATGCCCATGCTCGGAGGCCACATTCGGAGACCCTCGCGAATACATGCTTGGAGGTAAGGAAGGGACTTGGCTTGCTCGTCGGTGATGATGGGCCGCGCCGCCGAGTTTGCGGCCGCGTCAATCTCAGCCTGCAATGTGCGGTACGCGTTGGCGTTTGCGGTCAGGAAGAAGATGGTGTTCCTCAGCCCGGTGGCCGTGGTGTCTGTGCCCCCGAATAGTGTGACGAGCGCCTCGGATTCAACTTGCTTCCTCGTCAGGTCGGAGTCGACAAAGGTCTGGAGGATGTCGTTGCGACGAATGGCCGAGTGGCCAAACCGGGCGTCGCAGTGCTCCTTGATTACGCCGAGAAAGCGACCAACACCGTGCTTGTCAGTGGGTTTGGGAAGAAAACGCTTCACAGTGGAGGTACTCAAGATGTCGCGGAGGAGGGGGAGAAAGGAAATGACATGTACGGGCAGCAGCACGGCCTCGCAAGCCTGAATCACGCCAAACATGTCATTGTCCACGTCGAGGTATCCGGCAGCCTGACCAAAGCCAACGGCAGTGATGACATCTTGAGTGAGGTATTGCATCGTGCGGGCGAGGTTGCAGGGCCGGACGGTGTCGGGCGTGGACAGATACTTCCGTTCGAGCAGCTGCATCAGCTTGTGAATCTGTGTGTCGGCCAGCTCCTCTTGATCATGCATGCCCTGGCCCGAGTAGCCAGGCAAGAGACGAGATCGGATATGATGGTGAGCCTTGTTGTCGACAAGGGTTAGGACGTTGTCCTCGTCAGGGTCGAGGCGAGTGGCCTTGTACCAATCGGCACGATAATAGCCTGAGCGAATGCCCCAGATACGGCGTATCTCCATGGGGTCGCCGCACACGACCCAATCGGGGCCGACGCGGGCAATGGGGCCTTTTGCAGGAGTAGACTTTATTAGCTACATGTGGTGGAAGCAGCTACTCCCCTGTTTCCCTCTTACCATATGCCCTGGTGACTTCTTCGAGTCTGTTGCAGAGTCTCCCAAGAACAACATGGCGCAAGAGCCAAATTTTGCTCCAACCAGCAATAGCTGGGCCGGGAATGTGGGACAATTTCTTCCACTGTCGATAACGAAGCAGTACCAGGCTAGCGGTGGTTATTGAAGCGAGCAAGGCAACGGTATAGGAGATTGTGATCAGCGACATGGCTTGGTAAAAATTATCGGGAGGAAGTGGACATTGATACCAAGTGACGAAAAGTGTGTCGTGGCGGACAGTAAGAGACGGCGGGAGACTACAATATGGCAAAAGTAAAGATGGATGGGGGGGGCAAGAAATATTCAAGTCAGAACAGTGTAACGGAACGGAAGAGGCGTGACGAGCCCTTGGCGCTAAAAAGCATCCACAGCGGCCCGAGTCGCGAGGTCAATTGATAAAGCGATGTGACTAGTCCGTTCTGGGAATCGCGTCGATTCCCGTCTCGCCGAAGCCGCCACTCGTGTGACTTTGCGGAGATGCATCCTTGCAAATGCGAGAAAGCTACAGTGGGGTGTATGGTAACTGTCAGGGAGAACGCCCTTGAAGCCTAGGATGTGTGAGGGCAACGCGCACTGACAAGGATAAAACGCGAGGTCAGACAATAGTGGATACGATGTATCAGATGTATCTCCATAGACTAGTCATTACCATAGCGCACTGTGTACCTTTGAGGTACAAAAGTCGGGTGCCGTCTGCACCTCTGATTGACCGAATTGAACGTTTTTCATCACCTATCTACACCCCTACCTGACAGTAACACACCGAAGCCCCCCGAGACCCACCGAAACCCACCGAAACCTTCCGACGTGTCTCCAAGGGCTTATGTACTTCGTCTCAACACGTATAAACTTGGGAGGTTCTGTCCGCCTGCCAACGTTCGCACTCAAGGCAGTGTGTTCCAATCGATCCAATAAGATATGGCGCCGCGCGAAGAGGTCGAATTCAAGACAGTAGACGGGGTTGTGCTTCGAGGCCATCTCTTCCGTGCCCAGAGCAGGGGACCAGGCGTGGTCATGAGCCCAGGTGCAAGTTACCTCCTTACTCCTTGTCATGGACAAACATGTACTGGACATTCTGGACATTCCGGACATTTCGGACATTCCGGCGGCTGACCACGGCGCATCCAGTTCAACGCCACGACAGAGATGCTCGGTCTGCCGACTACTGCAGCCGCTTTCCAGGCAGCGGGCATAACGGCGCTGGTGTATGACCCTCGAGGCGTGGGCTTGAGCGATGGCGAGCCTCGCAACGACATCAACCCGTGGGTGCAGGTGGACGACATGAGCGATGCCATGACATTCCTGCTGTCACACGGCTCCGTCGACCGGCTCCAGGGCGTTGGTGTCTGGGGCATGTCCTTGGGAGGCACCGTGGCATTGGCTGCGGCGGCTCTAGATCCACGAGCCCGTTGGGCCATCGCCGTGTCGCCAGCAACGGAGCCCACGCACAACATGGTCAAGATGCGCCAGGTGCTAGCCCAGGCGGCGCGGGATCGCGAGTCGCGCATCAAGGGCAACGCGCCCTACATGGTGCCCATGCTGGACAGCCGAGGCGAGAACCCGGCTGGCTTCGACCCGGGGCTGGAACGAACAAGTGTCATGCGCATCTTGGGGGCTTACAAAGATAAGAACGACGGCGACTTGCTGCGAGCGACTCTGGCACCGCACCACGTCAACCGCACCACCATAGGCACCTATCGCCACATGCTGACGTGGGACTCGCGCCATCTGTGGAAGCTGATGACGCAGCCGGTCCTGTTCGCCGTCGCACAGCACGATGACTTGATCGGGGCGGACAGGCAGGTGGCCCATTTCAAGTCGCTGCCGTGTCCGAAGAGGCTTTATGTGGCCGACGGCGCTACCCACATGGACCTTCTGGACAATGCGAGCCATGGACTCGTCAACGAGGCACAGGTGCTCTTTGTCCGCGATGCCCTTGCTGGCCGCGTAGTCGTGTCTCCCCCGCCAGTCTAGGGCTCCATGCGTCACCTCATTAGCATAGCAAAGACGATGTACTCCGTGGCATCGTGAAAAGACGGGTTTCTGACGCCCAGTGGAGAATGTGACATGTGTTACGGTGGAGAATGGCTTATGGAATATCGGGTCATGATGACACTCTACCCCCGAATTATCTTACAAATCTACATGCCCTAGTTTTTCATTCCTCACTAACAGCTGTAACCCCTATATTGTTTTAGAGAGCTATAAGAAAAATCTATAGGGTATATCACACCACAAAAGAGTACATTTATTTCTATGTAAGTTACTAGTAATGAAAGGTACTAGCTATCTCCCTCATTACCTTGCTAGCACCTGATTTGCTTAATCCCCCCTGTCATGTAGATGTGTAAAATAATTCAGGGGGTGTACTGTATCTCCTCGGACGTGATAATGGCTTGTGGGGGTTTGGGGCCCCCAAAGCCCCCCATAAGGCTCTTTATCCCATTGGATTCAAACCTAGCTGACGTGACTCCACAAGCCTTTTGTAGCAAGTCTTAGGAGATATGGGGACAGAGCTACTGCAGATAATCTGACTGGAGAATGCAAACAATTAGTCATTTCAGGTGTGCTTAGCTCAGCATGCAGGCGAAGTCCGGAGACTTACACGACCGGTTGCGGCCCATCCACTATGATAAGAAGGTTGACTTTATTTTAACACAGCGATCGTAATGAAAGCCTGAATTGCATGTAAATAATATTATAAGGTAGCTAATTGAATAAGTTAAAAGCCATATGCGTTTATCTTTTCATTCTATTATATACTTGACTTATATATTTAAATTACCCCTCCTAAGCATAAGGTAAAACTGTTGAAATTATTATAGCCCTCCCTTTTTCAATATCTTTTCCTAATATTCTCCTTTTTTCTCGAATGTCGTATTTCCCTTCCTTTTCTTACTTTCTATAAATTCCTCTATTACTTTATGAATTCTTCTAACTTCCTATTATAACTTAGGTTAGGTCAAGGTAATTGTTAGGAGCACAGAGGCTAGAGACAGGGCGATTATATAATAGAGCCTTAGATAAACCTTAGGTCCTATAGATAACTAAGAGCCTAGCTAGCTACTAGATAGCTATATATACGCTAAGTAAGGTATTTAGTAAAGACTACTTATATTATATATAAAAGGTTAGAGTTTAAAACCTTTATATACTTATACTTAGCTAGTACCTTTTTAGTAGTAATTATAAATCTTAGCCTTTACTTTATTTATCTTACTTATAACTAAAGTTATAATAAATTAAACTCTTTTTCCCTTTAGGATAATAGACTATTAGCTAGATTCTAATATAAAGAAAGTATAAAATATTTATATATAATACACTAGTACTATATAGTAATAAAGTAGTAAATAATTAGTAAGGAAGTAATAACTTAATAAAGACTTAGACTATAAGTTTTAATAATAAAGTACACTAAATATTACTTATTACTAATTAAAGTAAAAATATAAGATTTAGTAATAATAATAAAGAGAGTATATTAGCTAGGTATTATATAGTAATATAAGCTAAGCTATAATATACTAAATTAAGGTAGAAAATACTATAATTAGAGGTATAAACTAAGGAAATTAAGGTAAATTTATTATTAGCTAGAACTAGTAGTAAACTTATAATTACCCTTTATAAGAATAAGTAAGTTACCTTAGTTCTAGTTTTTCTAGTAAGCTATAAGCTAGTAATAACTTTATATTAACCTAGCCTTATAAAGATATAATTAAAAATCCCTATATATAAAGGTAATACTTATAATAACCTTTTTATATTCTTAGTAAATTTAAATATATTATTTAAATTAGATTACTATACCTTTAGGGATAATATAATAAAGGTAGTATATACTAGTAATTACTTAGCTAATAATATAAAGTAATAATAAATATATCCCCTCCCGGGCACGAGGTAAAACTGCTTAAATAATTACAGATCTCTATTCTTTAATACCTTTTCTAAATATCTAGCCTTTTTCTCTAGTCTTTTATTTCCTTTCTTTTTCTTACTTTTCCTAAATTCCTTAATATTTTCTTCTGTTTTTTAAATTTCCTTTTAATCTAGAATTTCCTTAGATTTTTAGATAGCTATAAGGTTCTATAGCCTAGTAGTTATAGCCCCTAGCTTTTAGTTACCCTTAGCTATACTATAGTCTGATTAGTTAGTTATCAATTAGTTAATTAGTAGCCTATGACCTACCTGGTAATTGTGTAGTGTGTCTATTAGGTTATGTGTCTCTTGCAGAAAGTATTAATTACGTTTACTAATTTTGAGTAAAGCGAATTAGATTAGAGGTAAGTGAGGATAAGTTATGTGTTTAGTAGGAGGGTTTAAGTTTGCCTTAGAGCTTTAAAGGACAAGTTATAAGGTGCAAGATAAAAGAGATATAAAGAGATAGAATAAACACGGTCGCAGAGGAAGGGGGAATTACGTTAATTTATGCTATAAGTAAAACTTAAACGGATTTAAGTTTAACTATAGTTATAAATTATAACTCTTATACTAATGTAGCTATAAAGTTTATCTTAAACTTTAAATTAACCTTATAGCCCCCTATATTTATAGCTTAAAGCTTATTCCTTTATATAATAGGTTTTACCTCTTACTATAGTAATAATTATTAGTTTATTAATGATTAAACTAGCTAGGTATTGCTAATAATTTTTTTGTTACTTATAAATTAGATGCATTAGCCACAACCAATGACCCTAAAAAAATTAGAAAATTAATAATAAATATATTATATAGCTATTTATAGCTATATAAATTTTATATTCTATACCTAGAAAGGGTTTCTTAAGTAACTAAATACTAGAATAATAAATAAAAATATAAGGTACTTAAAAGTAACTAGAATACTACTAAACCTAAGGTAAGGGAATAACTAATTATTTTAAACCTTTATAAGATCTTAGATAAAAATAAAGGCTAAATTACCTAAAGTAATTTCTATATACTTAAGAATTTCTATTTTTCTTAATAGCCTAAATAATACTATAAGAAAGTAAATAATTAGCTAGGAGTTCCTAATATTATAAAGCTATTTATAAGGCTAAGATAAGAAAGCTAAAGTTATAATAAAGTTAGGTAATAATAATAATAAAGGCTATAATAATAAAAAGAAAAAGCAATACTTTACTTTTTCTATAAATAACTTATAGTAATAAAGTAAAGATTAATTAAAAAAGCCTTTTAAGTATTATAAATATAAAGTACTTAAATACCCTT
>JFGX01000384.1:0-24827 GCA_000729855.1 Epichloe aotearoae | reverse complement strand
TATTTATTATTATATTCTATAGTATTTATAGTTATTCTATAGTATTTATAGTTATTCTATAGTATTTATAGTTATTCTATAGTATTTATAGTTATTCTATAGTATTTATAGTTATTCTATAGTATTTATAGTTATTCTATAGTATTTATAGTTATTCTATAGTATTTATAGTTATTCTATAGTATTTATAGTTATTCTATAGTATTTATAGTTATTCTATAGTATTTATAGTTATTCTATAGTATTTATAGTTATTCTATAGTATTTATAGTTATTCTATAGTATTTATAGTTATTCTATAGTATTTATAGTATTTAGTTTTATAGTAGTAAGTATAACGCTATAGAGGTAGTTCTTTCTTCTTTTAAATTAGGTAAGGAAGTAGCCTATAATAACTATTAATCTATAAGGGCAGTTTACTATATAGGGCTAGTCTATATAGTATTTAATATAATTAATAGTGCTAGCCTTATTACTAACTACACTAAACGTAATATTCTAAGTAGATATTAGGTTATAAGGAGTATTATAATTATAGACTATATACCTACCTTTAGGTCTATATACTAAGATAGGAGTAAGGCATAAGAATACTATGTAAATCCACCCACTATTTAATATTATAAAGTTAATATAACTACGCACATAGACGCGTAAGTATGTATGTATACTATATAATCCTATTAATTTATAAAGCAAGATAATAAGCATAGGATTTGCTAATATAATAATTTATTTATATGTTTTTCTAGCAGGTTTATAATATAATTTATAGTATTATATATAATAGTCCTACTTTCCCCTATTTAAGCGCTCCTTCCTTACTATTACCTCTTACCTCTTACTTTTTTCTCTTATACTAACCTAAATTTCCTTCTTAACTTTTCTTTGCTTTTCCTTTTCTAACTATATCCCTATCTATTATAATAAAGCTATACCTATTATTATCTAATTATTATCTAGCTTTCTCTAAGCTATATATAATATAGTAAATTATCCTAATAAGATAGCTTCTCTTGCTTCTCCTATACCACTGCCTAATTCTCCTTGTAATCTAGGCCATGAGAATCTAGCTAATAGTATAGATATCCCTAATAATACCTCTAAAATGTATATATATTAGTATTATAAATAGGATAAACCTATTAATAAATTTAATAGCTTAAAGAATAGGAATAAGTTAATATAAAAATACCTAGTGTACTATAACTAATAGAACACGCTAGTATATACTACTACTTAGCACCCTAATATTAACCTAATACTAATATTATATTACTATAGTCTTAAGCTCTTATATAATTCTTATATTCTATAATAGCTATAGTATATAGTAGTAGTAAGTACCTAATTACTAGAGTGTAATCCCCTAAGTAGTAATAAACTTAGTAACTTCTTATACTATTACCCTAATAGTAATAAGCTATAGGCTTATAAGAGATTATAGCTAATTTCTTAAGATAAATAATATATAGATTAATAAGGTTTCTTTACTATAAATAGGCTTCTTAAGATATACTAGATAAAGCTAAGGCATGTTCTCTATAGGTATAGTAACTTACTCTTAATACTATATATTTATACTAAACTAGAGTAAGCTATAATCTAATAAGAGCATTAAGTTATATAATAAGCTAGGGAAGAACCTAACCCTACCCCTTTATTAGCTACTATTTTACACTAGGTAGCCTCTCTGCGTTAGCTAGGAGTTTAGGAACTCTTTAGTAGCTAAATTAATATAGTAGGTAACCTAGATAATAATAATAATCCTATCCTAGGTATAAAATAGAAATAATACCTATTATATTATTATATATTTACTTACTAGAGCTTTATTACTCCTAATAAAGTAAAATATAAATATTATAAATAGTGTAATTATAATATAATAGATAATTTTATACCTTCTTAGTCCTTAGTAAGGGATTCTAATCTAAATATATTACTTTCTTAGCGTTTATTAGTATAACTATATCTACCTTTAAACCTTAGTAGGTCTGCTTCTTAGGATTTACCTATCTTACCTAATCTAGTCTTTTAGGGAGATCTAGACTAGTTATGCCTAACTAAGCGTAACTATAGCTTAATTAGCTACTAGGTAGTAAGCCTAGTGTTAAATACTATAGAGTATTATACTTATTATAAGGTAAGATAGTTTAGTCTTAAGGTTAGGAATAGAATCTGCTACTCTTATAACTATTATAACGTAGTCCCCTAGGGCCGCGTATCCTATAATTAATGCTACGCTAGTTAGCCCTTTTTTTAGTCTAAAGAAAATAAGCTTAATCCTAGGTTAGTTCTAGGCTATTTACCTAAGCTTATATAGACTAAAAAGATGCTTATTACTAAGGTTTACATTTATATTATAGTTATAACCTATTATAGTTAGTAGTATAAATATAAGGGCTATATAGTTAACTTTATAAAGAATATTAGTTAAGTCTATAACTAGCTACTGCTTTTACCTAGGGATCTTAATATTATTATCCTTTAACCTATAAATTAGATAAATTAGCTATATATAATATATTAGTTCTATAACTAATTTAGAGTGTAGTAGCCTATTATCTAGGCCTAGCTTATATATCTTTATTTAAATTATCCTAGGTATTACTATATTAATATAAATAAGAATAATCTACTCTAGCTACCTAGTAATAGAGATATTATAGACTAGCTTCTAGTAGAGGTAACTAATGCTATTAATATTAAAGAGACTTACCTTAATAAAGATAATAACTAGATTAATATATACTTTAATAAAGCTATAGTTTCTAATTTTATTACTTAGTAATAGGAGCTTATATAACTCTATTATTAGCTTTAAGGTTCTAATAGGCCTTAGGTACTACTAGAGTAAATTCCCCTTTAGTAAGTTAAACCTTAGATATACTTTAATATATCTAATATTTATAGTATACCTTTAAATAAGTTTAATTAGTCTTAGCTATTACTCTTAGAAGTATTTCTAGGTCTCTTTCTAAATAGAGAAGCTAAGTTTATTAAGCCTTATAAACACACTATAAGCTACTCTAACTATATTAATTACCTAATAAAGTATAATAATAGCTGCTTTACTTAGTATCCTTAATTTTACTATATTATATTTAATATACTTATATATTAGTAAGTAAATAAGTAAAGCACTTACTTTATTAAGAGAGAATATTACTATTAGGCTATTAATATTAACTAGCTTTAACTAGCTTTTAACTTAGATACTACTAAAGCTAAGGTATTACTTAGCTTTATAGTAAGATTCTTAGGGAGCTTATAAGGCATATAAGTATACTAGGGAGGCTATAAGAACTAGCTTAAGGTATATATTTATACTCTTAGCTACCTAGGTATATTTATTACCCTTTTAGCTCTAATTTACACTAGTAAGACCTTTAGAGGTTTATACTAAATTATAATAAATAGTAGTTAGGGAATAACTAAGTTAAGGCTAGAATTATAGGTAAGAACCTTTATAAGAACCTATATATCTTAGTATAGTACTTTAAGATATATTTCTAGCTATTCTTTAAGTAAGTTCTTTAGCCTAAATTTAGTATTAAGGAATATTAGTACTAATATAAGTAGTAGTCCTAAGGTAGCTCTTATACTTATTACCTCTTTTAGATTAAAGATACCTTAGATACTAGCTTTATAACTATAGAACTATAGAAAGTCTTTACTAAGTACTAGGGGTAGTATATTACTACCTATAATACTTACCTTAAGTTAGTAAATTAGTAGCATTAGGGTAATAACCTATTAATCTTACCTATTATAAATCCTAAGTTTAGTAATTTAGTTAATATAATTAATTATATTTAATACTATAAGTATATAGAAGTATACTATTAGTATTATAAGTAACTACCTAATAAGAGATTAATAAAGGAGATATACTACTAATTTTACTTTCTATAAGTATATTATAAAGAGCTAATTATTATAAGGAACTTTAACCTATAGTATCTTATATTTAATAAGGCTTAGAATAATACCTTTCTAAATAATCTTAGCCCTATAGTTATAGCCTTATAGCTTACTAATATTAACTTTATACCCTATATAAGTATATATACTATTATCTCCTATATATTAAAGTATTATAGTAAGGCTAAATAGTAGTTAAAGACCTTCTAGGATATAGCTAAGGAGATTTTACCTAGGGTTAATATAAGTTATAGGCTTATTAGATTTATTACTAAGTTTATAAATAAACTTATTACTAAAAGAGACTAGTCTATATAAGAGGTCCTTTATTTATTACTTAACCTTAACCTTTAAGAAGGATTATATATTATTTATAGTATTAATTACTACTTACTTAACTAGTATTAGTAGGTAAATTATCTACTTACTAAGGGTAAAGATTAAGTCTAATAGACTTTAAATTCTTACTAGAAGTATTTAAATTATTCTATAAGCCTATAGGATCTTTATTATTTTTAGTTCCTAACCTATATTAACTTCTCTAAGAAGCCTAAGTATTAGTAAGAGTTCCCTAATATACTTAACTAGGTCCTAAATTACTTCCTATAATATAAGGTAAATCCTAATAATAAAAGCTTTAAGGACTTCTATAGAGTAAAGCTTATACTAAGCTATCCTTATACTAATTATAACTAGCTTAAGATAGTAAAAAAGAAGAGTTTTACTATATTTTATAAGGTATTTATATATTATTAAAGAGTTTATACTAGCGCTTACTATTATAATTACTATAAGGAGCTATCTCCTATAGTAAAAGATAAGTTTAAGAAAGACCCTTAGTAGGAAAATAAGGTCTAGCTAAAGGCTTAGTAGGAAATAGCTTACTAGATTCTATATATTAAACTTAATACTAATAAGGTTAAATTACTTAGGAACTATAATTATAATTTAGCCTATAATTAGTAAAATTATATTAGAACTTATCCTAATCTTCTTATATAGAAGAGAGAGTATTAGAATAGCCTTAAGGAGTCTTTTACTACTACTATTACTCCTTAGGATTCCCTAAGTAACTAGAATATTATAAGTTTTAATCTAAAGTAGTGCCTTATCTTTAATATATATATTTACTACCTTAAGAATACTCTTAATCTAAATAAGTAAATACTTAAATTACTTCTTCTCTAGGTTAATAGCTAGGGAGGTATAGGGAAATTATTTATTATTTATACTATTTCTATAGCACTAGAATACTATACCCTAGAATATATTATATAAGCTACCCTTACTAGAATTATTACTAATAGTATTAATAAAATAATATTATATTTACTACTATATCTTCTAGTCTTAAGGTAAATTATAACCTTACCTAAGCTTTTAACTAATAAGCTTTCTAACTTATAGGGTACCTTATAAAGGGTTAAATATATTATTATTAATAAGAAGTCTATAATTAGATTAAAGATACTTTACTCTATTAATTAATAACTTTATTAGATCTTTTCTAATTTAGAGAACTACTTTAGTAGCTATAGTGTAATTCTCTTTAGTAACTTTTACTAGCTTTTACTAGTCTTTAAGAAGCCTCTTTATAGTAATAAGAGACTTATAAATAATATAACTCTAGCTAGGTATAATACCTATTAGGCCTTTAATAAGACTATTATACTTTAGTAAGTTATTTACTAATAAGGTAATATATAGGCACTATTCTATAAAGCTCTCTAGGGCCTTTATTTAGCTTAGCTATTTATTAACTATTAGAAGCTTCTTTATTTATAAATTTAATTATAGCTCTTACCTCTAGAGATTAATTCCTTTATAAATATAGTCTATATTTACTATATAAGATAGTAAGTCTAAGAATATAACTATAACTATATAGAAAGGCTTATATTACTAATTCTTACTAATAGGCTCCTAATATTATATTTATATAAATAGATAAGTATATAGGACTACCTTACTTTATAAAGCCTAATAAAGCTACTATTATTCCTATTTTCTAAGTATACTATAAGTTTATTAAGGGTAGTAACCTATATAGCTAGTGTTAATTCCTATTTATAATTATATATAGTATTACTATATATAAGTTCTAGGGCATTATTCTTAATAAGGTAGTAGCTAATATCTCTATAAAGGAGTTTATAATAGGCCTTATATATATTGCTATCTTAAGAGTAAAGATACTTAAAGGTATTATATTTAATACTCCTTTTAATCTTAGCACTCTTACTTCCTAGACTAACCTAAATACTAGCCTAAGGGCTCTTAATATATAGTAATAAGAGGTAGAAATAATTTATACTATATAATAGCTAGATAAAGCTAATATATCTTATTAAATATAGAAATTTTAATAAGTTTAGATAATAAGAGCTTTATTAGCTTTATTATTATTAATAATAATAAGGTAGTTAAGCTATCTCTATATATTAACCTAGCTTAGACCCCTCTTACTTCTTAAATAAAAGAATCTTATAGCCTAGTCCTAGTTATTAAATCTCCTATTTATATTAATTTAATATAAATTAATTTAAGATTATAAGAGAGGGAAAGGTATTATTACTTACTAAGATATTACTTCTTCTTAGATATTTACTAAGTAATATCTTAGTAAAGCTATTATTTTAGAAGGAGAAAAGAAAAGAAAAGGTATTATTTACTAAGATATTACTTCTCCTTAGATATTTACTAAGTAATATCTTAGTAAAGGGAAAAGCATATACCCCTAGAGAGGGATAGTTATATATAAATTTATATTATAATAGATTAACTAAAAAAGCCCTTTTACACACTTAATATTAATATTATTAGTAAAAACGGAAGTAGATAATAATTAGCCTAGGCGGATACCAACGCTTTCCCTGCGCCTATAATGCCAATAAATTCGGGCAGCCATAAGGATCTTGTACACACACACAGCATGAGTGGGCGCTAAAAAAAAACACGAGAAAACCACCCGCACACCTCCATTCATCTCTTGTTCTGTTCAAATGCATAAGGCCCGGGCGATGCGAGGCGCATATTACCGGCACTGAAGTGGAAGCAAACAATTTTGCACGAGATGTAGTGGAAAAAAGGCCCCCTAATCGGTACATACAAAGCGAAGATATTATTAAACCTATGAAAATGGTACGTTTAGCGTAAGACGAAAAATAAGAACAACGCGGTATCTATAGTCCGTTGGCTGCAGCCGCCAACGACAAGTACCGAAAGATTGTGAGAATCTCCCGAAGAAGAGTTCATGAAGAGTTCATGGAAACTACACGCGATGCCTTGGCGACATGGCAAGCGGCGGGGTCTCCCACACTCGGTCACCAGAGGTTGGCGACAGGCCAGCTTCGTGTGGCGTCTCGGTGAAAGCCATATTTACGACTGACATCGTTGGCCGGTGGAAAAATTACTATGGCAAAAGAGACTGCATTCAAGTAGGGCTGTCTTGATCCATGTGGGAGAAAGTCAAAGTTGGGTGCGCAGCCGCTACATTCATTTACCTAGATGCTTGCTATACACACCACTACAACCACCCTAACATCAGTCAAGGAGCCTGTGGCTTTGAATTGTTCTTGCTTTTCGTGCGTGATGAATTGCTTGTTATGAAGAGAGAGGAACGTTGGCGCATCCCACAAGAGATTGCTTTCGCGATGACAAGCTGACCACTTGGTGGATGGTTTATGGAGCGGTGAAGTGTTTCCGTTGCCTGCATCACCGATGCCGGAGTCTCACCTGTGTTTTCAGCGTAAACGAGGAATATTCAATGGAGCAGAGTGGGCTCGGGGACGATATCTATCTGCCCATTGCGCCTTCTCTATACGACTTGTGCGATCATGATGGTCGGACCTGGGAGGGATGAGTTTGCCCGGATAGGGTCAGCTCCGAACAACTATGAGAAAACAAGGCTTCAAGATCCTGTTACAGTGGTAATCATTGCGCAGGACATGAGCTATTCGCCTGTTGCCTTTTGTGCGAGCCTGTGTGACCAAACCATGATGTGACAATGAATCGACACCCGTCTCAGGACACCCAGATCTTGTGCAGCGTGGTAAACATTTCTGCCGGGCGACAGCAGGCTTTGTTCGTCGCGGCCTCAAATCACTCTCCCTGAGGTAATGAATCAAACTACGGAGAACAGTTAGGGTGATTGTGTGCACGTCTTTCACATTTTAAATACGCTTCAGTCCCATTCTTTCCGTATGATGTTGCCCTTTGTCGCAGTACATTCGCCTCCAGCCGAGCACGAGGAATTCGCAAACCGGTGAGTTTTTCTACGATATTTATGTCGCCATTTCGCCTTTCGAAAGTTTACGTCATGGTTGATGGATGCGCTCTCGTTTGGTGATGCGGGGCAGGTCGAGAATTTACAAATTCAATTCCCATACTACCCATCATCATTGTGTTTCCGTAAGGCTATTGCTTCTCGGTATCGTAGGTGTAGGGAAGGCTTATGGAATCTGTCTGGAGCAGCCCCTATTTGTTGAGCATCGATCTTGGTTTCGTTGGCTGACGCATCATTTCGGCGGGAAAGGAATTCAGGACCCAAAGCATCGGTACCCTTTGACTGGCCAACCCGACGACCAATCTAGCCGTGACGGCCGGGTACAATCTGCGCGCATGAATCATCGATCGTTTGCGACAGTGAGATATTGATTCGATCCCTTTGGTGACAGACTTGTTCTATTAGAAGACCAAAGGTTGAGGTGAGAGTTGGAGGTGGAAACTGGAAACTTGAGGCTCTGCTGGATAACGAGGCCGACGAATCAGAACGCTCCACCACAAAAGGCAACCACGCGAACCACGCGGGCAATCTCTATGCGCACACCTCTATGCGGGCGCACGGTGTCTTTCCACAAGGCTGCTTCATCTGCATGATTAACAAACAAGGCCTGGTAAAATCTACTTCGTCAAGTATCTCGAGTACTTTGTTCATTTACCATATATCCCACCAGATATCTCGACGCTGCCGAAACTCAGTTGCTGCTCAACCCAAGACGCGCGCCTCGAGAGCTCAAACAAGCAAGACAGTGCTACCACTCTTGGTATCTTGCACGATTTGGCAGGCAGTCTCAGTCAGTGCTTGCTTCTCTTTCATCGAGACTTGTTTGATTTCATCTTCTGGCTTGAATACCATTTCGGCTTCTTTTCTAATTTCTGGCCTTGTCAAACATGGCACGAAGCTCGTGTCGATTCCAACCCCTGTCTTTTGCCACTCTCTTTGCGAGCATGACCATTTCTGTCGACTGTATATGAGGGAGGGGTCGTCCATGTTACGCTGTCTCTTTGTCCTTCATGTCCTTTTGTTCTTGCCATTCTTATTTCTTTTGTTTTCCTGTCAAAGATGCCCATTTTTGTTCTCGTGCCTGTATTGCTCATATTTCTTCCAATTGCTAATGACCGACCTGCCAGTCAGCTCCATTGCCCCAGGCCTTGTCAAGTCGGACATTGAGGCTCTGGCAGCTTCTTACTCAAGCACATCCAAATTGGCGGCCTTTGTCAAATGAAGGTGGCTCGTCGTTTGTCTGACAGCCGTCATCGTGCATATTTGAGCAGCTCATCGCCACCAGATTGCATCTCAGTCTGTCCCTATGCCCAGGCTGCTGCGGACTTGGACCTTTCGGCATGGAAAAATTCACCAAAGGATGGGTCCAGCACCTTCGTAACACGGCCTGTCAAGAAACACCATCTCGCGGCTATCACTGTCCGCTGTGCGACGCAGAGGTCCAGCCGAACCTCGATGCGTTCAAGACCCACGTTCGCGCTGATGCGTTGAATCACCCCACCATGGTAGAAGACTCGAGTATTGAGGAAGCCTTCAAGAGAATTCTTCTGCAAGGAATTGATCCTAATAAACCCGCGTAAGATGCACTTCACTCTGCAAAGAAATACGTCTGAGTGATATTAACCAAGCTGGTGGCTTATCAACAGGATCTCAGCCGCCAAATCTCCTCAGGACACCCATATCAGTGGTGCAACTGCGAGAAAGAAAACCGTATCCGGTAATGTGGACGCAGCAGACGCAGCCGAGGATGAACTTGATCGACTAAATCTGGCCAGTGATGGAACAGAAAGCAGTCGTCGAGGTAGCAAAAAATTGTGCTCCCCGCCCGCGTCCATCACCCAGCAACGTGGTTCGTCGCCACCCACACCTGGTCGCAGCCGGGCCAGGCAAAGTGACAGCGCCAATGACTTTGATCGTGGCCTTCATCAAAGGAATTCGACTTCACGCCAACTTTGGGTACCCGATGATGATCGGAGGGGGAATGCTGCTCCGCAAAGGCCCAAGACACCCCAGACAAGGCATGGCCACTTGGCCTCGTCTTCCACTCATCGTCGTTCACCACAGCAAAAGTCGCATCGGCGCCACCAACACCATGCGCAAAATCAATCGTTCCCAGATGCTGCCTCTACGTCAGAAATGATTCGCCAGCCTGATACACGACCAATCTCGTCCGACCAGCTTGTCGCGGAAGTTAAGGGCATCTACGCTGGACTGGTCTTGCTCGAGAGCAAATGCATTGAATATGATAGTTCTCAACAAGCGGCTGACCTCAGCGAGGAGCAATATCATGCTTTAATCTCTCTCCATCGCTCATTGCTTCACGAGCATCATGACTTCTTCCTAGCAAGCCAGCACCCATCAGCCAGTGAGGCGTTGCGGCGGCTTGCTTCGAAATATGCCATGCCAGCCCGCATGTGGCGTCATGGAATTCACTCATTCCTAGAACTATTACGACACAAGCTACCCACGTCACTCGAACATATGCTCACGTTCATCTACATTGCCTATTCCATAATGGCCCTTCTCTACGAGACTGTTCCTGCATTCAAAGACACGTGGATTGAATGCTTAGGCGATTTGGGGAGATATCGCATGGCGATTGAGGATGACGACATTAGGGACAGGGAAATCTGGACCGGCGTTTCGAGATACTGGTATACGAAAGCATCTGACAAAGCACCCACGACTGGCCGATTGTATCACCATTTGGCGATTTTGGCACGGCCAAACGCCCTTCAGCAATTGTACTTCTACGCCAAGTCGCTCTGCGTCCGGGTTCCCTTTGGAAGCGCCAGGGATAGTGTAATGACTTTATTCGACCCACTGTTAAGTCCTAACTCTGCTTCTAATCAACGATTAGAGCCCGTGGATGTTGCCTTTGTTCGCGTTCATGGGATTCTTTTTTCTGGTAAGGCAACGGATCAGCTCGAGCCGTCAATGGAACAGTTCCTTGACTTGTTGGATAGCCGCATCGGCAGAGAGCACGGGAACTGGCTAGAGTCTGGGTAAAGTCCATCAGAAACGCTGTAAACGGTCTGGGGCCGAACTAATAGTCAACTAGATATCATGTGGGCATCTCATTGAGCTGCTTACTGTTGGATTTTGGAAACGAAGCAAATCCCCTGATGCGGGCTATCTCAGGCCGGGACGGTGAAGGTGACGGCGACGGTGACGGCGACGGCGACGGCGAGAATGACACACCTATGAGCGACAATTCGGAGGCGACGGCAGAGCCAAACTCCACGTTCGATACAGCTATCTCCTTTGCCGAGCAGACGTACAAGATCGTGATCGAACGCTGGGGCGACAAGAATACGCTGCCTTGCCTGCATACCACGTTGGTGTTCTATCTGTTTATGACACAACGCCCAGCCGCAATGAAGCATCTGGAGGATAAATTCCCCTGGAAGCTCACTTCGGTGCTCCTGAACTATCTTCTACGCACCTGCGACTTCGCCCTGCGCATCGATACAACGGATTTTCCAGGCCCTGAAAAAAAAGAGCCGCCTCATCCCCTCCCTGAGGACTATGCGATGCGCGGTCTTATCTATGCCGAGGACTACTTCCCGCGAAATTGGTTTGACAATGATAAGATTGACGACGATGAGAAATACTTTGAGCCTGCTTCAACAAAAGACAAGCGCTGTGAAAGAATTTTATGGATAGGGCGTATGATTGCTCGCCATGGGAACTGGCTCCTCTGGGACGCCGCAACGAGGCAGTTCACCGTCACGGCCAAGTACGACATTGAAATTCACAATGTACCAGTGCCAACGCCGCCACCATTGGAACCGACGATGACGTCGAGTGAAACGGCAGTCGCGTAAGACAACAGATGACAGCAGACGTCCCTTTCAACATTGTTCTGGGCCCACGGCACAGTCCATTATGTTGGCGAACAATGATGACAGCTAACTAGAGCTGGTTATTCCCAGCGACATTCTGCAGAATTATCCATACGACCTTGCGAAGCTCTCATTGACGAAGCAGCTGATTCTTGTACCAATATTCACGTTAGGATGCCCGGCCGCGGATGCGCTGGACAAATATGGTGGTTAGAACTGGTAAGCTGCCCACGAAGCGGTCAAGCTTCTTGGCATGGGGCGAAGAGACGAAATGGCGCTGCAGTGCACTTGACGGGTTGACGCGGGCTTCTTCCTTCTCCCATCAGCAGCGTGTGGCGCCGTCTCTTCGAAGATTTAGCTTGTGCATTCTGGCCAAGGTACACACTGCAGAAAGTCTTGGAGGTCTCATACGTTCGATTAGTTCTTCACTGGACGGACCACGATTCTTTTACAGGCAAACAGCATACAACCCTGACTGGTGTGAAAGGGCGGGGGAAGCTCTTCAGTCGGTATTAGACTCGTCGGCTGCCTTGAGGTCATCTACCACATGAAGTGGTGGTGCATCATGCCCACACTACATTTTAGTCTTACTCTTTTCTTCTTGCATGCAACAGACCGATTGGACAATACAGTAAAAGTGTCACAAAGTTCCATTTCTTTCCGTCGTGACTATGTATGGATACGCAAGGAGTTGTTGTTGGGTGGCACCTACCTGTTTCGACCCGAGAAAGCTGGATGCTTCCCCACGAACGTTGGATCATGATATCGTTCTGGCGAAAAGATGGTCGACAACCGACGAGGCATCAAACGCGACGCAGACTGCAGTGACTGCAGTGGTGCCTTGCGAAATAGACGAGTGGGGGGGGTTGAAAAAGAAAGGAAGCAGGCTGACTTCCGACAGTCCGCCGTCAACAAGTGTTGGCTCCAATGTTGGAACTCTCGTTCACACAAGGCAACTCGCCAAAAAAAAGGAAAACAAAATTAACATGGATGCACGGACAATCGAGGCATGTGGGGATCAAATCATGTGCGGCTCACTCGATAGGCGTTCATGGGCGTGAGCCGCAACACGATAAATCCCTTCAGCTCGAAGGAGTCATATGGTCGATAAGTCATCTATGCTGCTATTCAGCTGTACTCCGTCCTCCGTACTGCGCCTCGACTTCCATGGCAGCAAGACGGGGCGAACATGACTTTCTTCCCCAAGCACTCCGTACTCGAGCTGCAACCTTGCCCGCTGATATGTTACACGCAACGTTTCGGGCCGGCGCTGGAAGAGCATCGAGATGAAGGCGGAGTAACGTACAAGTGCATCACCTGCGCTGGAAAATACTAATTTTAGTGTTCTGCGGCATCTTGCCGTGGTACTTTTCCCTCTCCCGATCTTTCAGGATGTCGCGTTTCTGGGGAGACAGTACGGATTACTTGCGCACGCCTTGAATTAACTCGTCGCCCTGTCTCTCCGCCCGTGCACTCAAGTTACCCAAGCCAATCACGGACAAATAATCCGTATATCCTTCCTGGCCGTCGCCGTGCTTCACCGCTGCTTGCGCGCTTTTTTTTTTTTTTTTTTTTTTTAATTCGGCCCTGGCCTGCAAGAAGACCCCTGATTAGGCCATGCGAGTCGAGTGTGTCCGCCTCACTTTTCGTGCCAGTCCGATGCTCTCAGCCTGCATAAACTGCTGAACAGTGTGCTGGGATCGCCATATATCCAGACAAAGACATGAAGACTTGTCATGGACTGCTTAGTGTGCAATTCTTGTTCACTTTGTTCAAGGTTGAGAGAAGGAGAGAGAGAGGGAGAGAGAGAGAGAGAAAGGAACAATGGACAGACAAAGAGGGGCACAGCGACTTGCAGTTTGTCTGGTTGCGGAAGGTGCAGCCGGTGGTAGTTGCGGGCGGTAGTTGCGAGAGAATTGCAACTTGAACGACACATCACAGATTCCCAATAGTTCTTTCATAGAAAAACACGTAATCATGTCATGTCCAAGAAGTCGGTGATGCAGCTAGGACTGCACCCATTTTGTAAACCGATTGAACCAACTCCCCCCGGGACCATTTGGTCCTTGCCCGCCCTGAAAATGAGAAGCTTCGAATTGCCTTTCCAGAGACTCACTTGCCTTCCATCTCGACGCTGCGACCGTCCCGCTGCCAACGTGGCGGCTGTCAATGACGTTCTGGGCCGGTTGTCCCATCACATTTCCAGTTCGTCTCATCGCACGAACAAGATTCGTCCGTTTTGGCAAACGTCGCTTTTTCTCGGCGTCCGCCTTCGCTGCAAAAGCCATGGCGCGCGCCACTCTCCGCTCATATTCCTCCAGTTCCTCACTCATTTTCACATCGAGCTCGGTCAGGTCGACGGTATAATAAGGGGGCTTGTTTCCCCTCTTCCGCAAGGAGGATCGGTCCTGCACCGAGTGCCCTTCGATGGGCCGCTTTGTACTATACTTTGTTTCTGGTAAGGGGCTTGCACAGAACTAGGTGGCCGTCGGCAACAGTGAAGAAGAGATGAGATGCTCACCTTTGGGGGGGCCAGTGAGGTAAGAGATGTCGTGATCGCACTCTTGACCAGCACCGCTCTCTTGGAGTCCGCGGGCTGAGAAGATGGGCTCTGAATAAGGGGAACGGGTTCGGTGATGCCCTCGGTGGTGCCCTCGGTGATGCCCTCGGTGAACCTTACCACTGTTCCCTGCCTTTCGGTCTCGTATCGCGGGTTCCACCCCTGGTCTTCCGCTCGGCGGACGAACTCCTCAAAGCAGTTCTACGGCTTTAATTGGTCGTCACGTCGTTGTCGCTTCCAGACTTCCCTTTCCCGCTTGAGCACGTTGAATCTGGTCTCGGGCGACACTCTAGCCTGGATGAGTCCGGTGTCCACTTCGTGACACCTGTCTGTCAAGTTCCCTTTGCGGATTTTTCGACGTCAGCTCGACTTGAAACCTGGATAGGGATGATACAGTTCAGGTAGTAAGTCAAGTCCAGCCGATAAAGCAAGGTGACTCACAGAATTCTTCATTTCGGACGAAATATCCATCATCGTATGGCCCTCTTGTCTCAATCCTCCCTCGAGTGGACGTTTTCAGAATCCCCTTCATATTCGACTTTACCTTCCTATTTAAGTTCAGAAAGTTTCTCGAAAGAAATGTTGCCAATTCATAGCAAACGCTGTGCAGTAAGCGGATTGCGAAAATTGGTCGCATAGTGGACCGAAACGTATCGAATACTTGCAGAGTTCGTTTGGCGGGAGTGCCTGAAGACGGATTTGAGGTCTGAACGGGGGAGTATATTTGGGAAACCTAGGAGTTGACCATTTGGAATACGGTCGAACCTGAGTAGGGGCGAAAAATGACACGAACAACAGCTTACCTGGGTTTCTTTATGGGCAGATGGTTGGTTATGAATATCACTTGAGGGAATGAACGCCGCGTCATAAAATACCTGTGCGTCGTTCGTGACTCTCAGATGAGTTATGAGTCGGGTGTGGTCAGGCTTCAGGAAGTGCTTGTAACAAACAGGAACGGCGGTTGTGTGCGTCCAGACGGGGGTAATTAGGGCTTGATGGCCCGTTCCACGTGCCATGGACGCCCTGGAACTTATATCGAAAGTCCTGGGTCCTTGATAGTTCTTTCACATTCATTCCAAACTTTTCACAGGGGTAAACCCGGGCTTTGCTGATGATACGAGGCTGGAGACTACCGTGTAGGGGCGTGAAACTTGGTGAAGGGTTTGACCTACGATTGTATGCATTTGCTGAAAGCTATGAAGGCGTCGAAGACATATTTCCAGAAATCGTTTATGTCGTTTCTGTTTGCGTCCATTGCCAATCCAAGTGTTTCAGCGGATGTATACTGAAATAATCGAAACATGTACCCAACTGCCTAGACAATGAATCACCTTGTCGTATGAGTCTCGTGACGAGGATATGTGTAGCGAAGCACAGGGTTTATAGATATGGTGCCGTGAACTTTCCCATGACAATTCACTGCTCGTCCTGCGTTGTTCTTTTTATCACACTCCCTGGGGAGTTGAATGGAAGACCCAAGGCTAGATCCACGCAAGGGAACATGTCCAAGATATACGTATCCAGTTACACAAAGAGTGGTTACTCCGTGTCTATGTCCGATTATTGATTGAGCAACCCCCTTGGCGGACAGTCTCTATAATGCAGTTAGGTCCTCACCTCACAGAGTCAAATCAGGAGATTTCTTCTTCTGTAGCTCCGTGAGGTCTTGCTCTGACTTTGACTCAACAGTATAGCATGTAGCATGTAACTTGAAGGGAGCGAGTGATGCCCTTTGTCTGCACACACTACCTTCACAGTCTTGCCTCTAATCTCACCCCTTGGCCTATGAATAGTCCCTGGATTCAGTCCCGTTTGAATTTGAGTTGATCGGTCGGGAATCACGAATCCCTGTTTCCAGGGGTTGAAAAAAGATGCTGCGTCCCAGCCCCCCCCTTTCCCCTCTGCAGCACTGATCAACCCGCGTTTTTTGCCCTTTTTCTCACCAAGGCAAAGCCTGCTGTTTCCCCGTATTCACTAGGCTTTTCCGGTAGCAAGAGGCTATGAATATCTGAGAGGGTTGAGAATGAGGTCTCTGAGAAGATGAGTCACTGCTAAGCCCAGGAACGAACGCAAATATAGATATCCGTGTTTGTACTGTCCGTCTAGCATCACGGAAAGTCTAAAAAGAAAAGAAAGCTCCATCTCTTTTGGGACATGCTATGCCCATTGCCGTGTATTTATTGTTCCCGCAACAAACTCTAGATTTATCTCTCCCATTTTGCCGAGACTGATCTCGCTCATGTTTTCATTCCTGGCACTGAATTCATGTCACAATCGGAGCACAGGAGGTGCGGCCAGAGAAGTCACAAGTCACTGCCGCATAATTCAGCGTTCACGACCACGTCGCGTCACGAGAGCAAATAGGACTTTGCTAGCTTGGCATGAAAGACGTGCCCGCGTGCCCTTCCCGTCGCGCAGCTCATAATCAACTGGCATAGTATACAGTTCCTGTAGTTGGAAGAGCGGTGACATTGGCCAAGGTACATTGACTTGAACTCGTAGTTGCCGTCGCCGTCGTCCTGACTCCTCAGAGAATGAACAAAGCAAATTTGCACAATGGCGGCCAGCACGGATTCCAATCAACAGACGCAAGGAGAGGGAGGGGGGATGAACAGTAAAAGCACTGCCCGGGGCGACAGACGCGGACGCGTAAAGGTGTGAACCAGCCTTTTCGCTTTGTTCGTGAGATCAAGCTCGGCTGCAACCTTGCATGCGTCGCATCGCAACTCCTTTTCCACAACCACCCCAAGCCCTCGCCTTCGCCCGAGAATTCGTCCTCGGTGCATCTTTAGCAGAAGCCAAAACTTCATGAGACAACGAATGGAGAGGCCCCCCCTTCTTTTCCCAATGCCCTAGCTTTTGCTCACATGGAGTTTCGCGGACGCCGCTAACCGATGTGCCCGCGACCGATGGCGCCGTTGACGACGAGACACGGGCGTTGCAGAGTTACAGACAGGTTATAGTACTATTGGGTCGCTCAGGCAGAGAAGCTTGAAGACGGGATCCCATCGAGAGAGCCACACTTGAAGCTGAAACGGCCCCCCTCGCGGCTCTCGCGGGCGATGGGTTGTTGACGGACGAAACGACGAACTTTTTTCCGAAAATGGAACCTAAAGCGCATGCGACATCCTAAACAAATGCCATGACACCTGTGAGTTTCTTTTTTCCGGGGGCGGGGCGGAGAAGTTTGGATACTTATCCTAGGCATATGGAGGTGTGTCTTATTTTGAGCTGACGCCGGACACATCTATGTAACAGGATCTAATACTGGCTCTGTCTGCGAGTTTCGGTATCAGGACATGTATCCTGATCCTGTGCGGCATCATCTTCGTCAACGTATTCATCAGCCTTTTCCCACGTCGCTCCGGGCCGAAAAAGACAATCGTTGTGCTTGGTGCGAATAAGTTCCGGACCAGCCAGGACGTCATTCTGTACGCCGTTACGACGTCCGTGGGGACAAGTTCCTGTGTCTTTGATTCTCGTTTTGACCGTGACATTGGCTGCCGGAGAGGCCTGTCATTGTTCGGAACCTGCCAAGCCTGGAAGCTCGAGGCGCTGTGACAAGTATGTATACCACGTTTGATTTTCTTTTCCGATGACTTGGCAGAATCGACTCCTTACTCTCCGACTAGACATCTTCTCGGAAAAGACTTCAACAATCACACAAGGCCGCATGGTTGTAAGAAAAGCCCGGATTCCTGGCTGCGGAGAAGACGACGGTTTTGTTCAACAATAAGCAGACACAAATAAACGCGTACCTTTACAAAGGTGCTGTAATTACCCCTCACACATCTCGCTACATGTCAGACATCCCATCATTAACAAACAGGTAACCATTCCAGGGGGCCGTCGAGGAGTATTGAACATCTGCCATCACACCTCAAACCTCACACATCAATCATTCTCTGATACGTCCCTCTATTAATACTCACTTCGCATTCCTATAAACCAATCCATTACAAGTCATCACCCGGTCCCCCGCGCCCGCTCTCGCGGCCTTGCCCTTGGTAAGATAGCCCTGGTGGTTCCGTCGTATACTTTGGCAGGTTGAGGATGCTGGCACTGACGAGAGGCAGGTGGTCTTGGTGGGTTCCTGTGCATTGGTGAAGAATGTAGAGCCAGCACTTGAGCACTCCCAATTGCAAGTCTTGGAGTGCCGTAATCACCGGCGCCTCCAGAAGAGCCCCGAAGACAATTAGAGATGGTATCCAAGATGTCAATCACACCCGACGATGGTTCAGCCTGGCCGGTTAAATCATTCACAAGGAGATCCCGAAATGGCACAAGTACACAAGCCCATCTTCCCCCCCGGCATCATCAGAGAGGATCCTGATGCTGACACGGTCCACGCAACGCACGTCGTTTGAGCTCGGCAGTACGCAAGGTTGCAGTTCCGGCATCATGTCGCAAGGAGCACCGTTTCTTGGCAATCGTCAATGAATTGGTTCACAGGCCCCATCATGTATCAGTAATTCGAAACAAGGTAGAGAGGACTGAAAGTTTCGAATTTTCGTCTTTTTCAAAGATGAGTCAGCCGGCGGCCATCTCATCTCGAAATTCTGGCCGAGTTTTGGCGCCCTCAAACTCGGCCCCAGGCTGACTGACTGGCCCAAAATTGTATCGACCCAAACGCCGCCCAACAATGCCGAGTATCCAGTAGATTAAGTCATAATATTGCCATCTTTTTCTCATGTTCATGTCCCTCCATTTTTTTTCTCTTTTGGGAAGCTTTTTTCCTCTTCTTTTTTCCCCATCTGGAGACAGCCTTGCTTCGTTCCCGCTGCGACTCGGCGGTTAAACAATAAGAAAATTTATGTCAGGATTCTTTAGTGTCTGCACCCAACTCTTTGTCCCCTTGCGCTTATTATCCAGATCCCAGATTACCTGAAGTGCTTCCATGGCCGTGTACAAGAAGCCCCACGGACATGATACGACCAGTCGCTGTAGTCTGTCCATGACCCAGTCCCTCCTGGCGCGACCATGAGCCTCTGCTCCGGCGATGAAGGTCGGCCACGTGGTGGCTTTGAAGTTGGGGTCTTCGTCGGGAATGCTTGATAGATGCTCGAAGATTTCGCGACTCAGCTGCTCTGCCACCTCATCATGATTTTTCATCTTACTCAATGGCGAAATTGCCTGTAAGATGTAGAGACATGCTGCAAGCCGGTGTGCAGATCCCGCATGGATTCTGCTCTGTATGGGGGCATCTTGCAGATACGAAATATTGCGCACGTCGTTGGCCCAGCCGTTGATATCAAAGGACTGGGCTTCCTGGATGAGGGCCAGGCCGGCATCTCGGATCTTTTCCTGCGAGGCAACATCAGAAGGCACATTGGACAACTGAGAGGCCGAGTGCAGTATGGTGAGGATCTCGGGTGGGCAGCATAGGTAGCTGTTTGCTGCGGCCCGTTGAAGAATTGAGGGAATCTGCGCCGGCTGAAAATAGGATTGGGTATCAAATGAGGCAGCGGGCATGAAAGCCGATGCCAAGATGAAGTATCTTTGAACGAGTTATGAGTGAGTGAACCCGTCCTGGAGTGTATCGAATCAAGGGGGAGAGGTCAGCACTCACATGAAACAGTCGGACAACATGTAGTCTCGCAAGGCCGAGTCCGCCACCATGGTCGGCTGTAACAGAGACATGATGCGGCCGGCTCCCTCAAGATGGGCCTTCCACCCGTGCTTCCCCGACTCGATGAGCTCCACGTTGATGAAGAAAAGGGCCGCAGCGAGAACGACGTCGCCACCTGTCGTGTCGATGTTCTCCACTGCTCCCCGCATCAGGGTCAATGCCTTTGTCTTGGCGATCAGGGCGTCTTTCAGAGCGCGACGAGACGCCTGTTCAATACCCGCAGTCAACTCATGGTCCACGTCCTTGAGCTGGTACGCCAGAGGGGCTCGGACAAGATTCGACATGTGTGCCGCCGAGGCAGCGACGATTATGTGTTGCAGGAGAGGGTGGGCTCTCGTCAGGGGGAGCAACCCCCGAAACGGGTTCCGGTCTGGAAGATCATGAGAGACCAGATCTTTGCAGACTCTAGTAGTGACTATATATACAGACATTAGACATATCAACAATTGGTCAGCAGCATATTCGTTGACCTCGGCGCGGGCGTTACACTATTTGAAGGGGCAAAGGAGCAGGGTGTCAGTCTGACCCATGACCTACAATAAGATAGGTAATGCCGATGTCCGTACTGCATGTCCTGATATAACGGGTCTGCCAAGGCCCAAGGGCTGCTGATGGAAAACTCGGACGAGGTCGATGACGGGGAGCGCACCACCAGCTGCACATCTCCATCCTGTTGCGTTCCATCGTGACGCAGAGCCTCTACGTCAGTGACCTGGGGGGATTTAGACGGCGTAACACTTGTCAGGAACTCCAGTCTCGCAGGTGTGGTCACTGACAAATTCTCCGGTGTCTCTGGCATAGACCCTGTCACCGACCCAGCGTCAGAGGCAGAGGCAGAGGCAGAGGCAGAGGAGGAGGCGGCAGCAGCATCGGCGGCGGCGGCGGCAGCGGCGGCATCCAAGGGTGCACTCGACGTCCTCCCAGCAAGCTTGCCACGACTGGCGACAGAGCCGGTCCATCGAAACAGTTTCCCGTATCCAAGACATTCCTTGCCCGCGTTGACACACTTGTTGCAGTGGGGGTAGGAGCGGTCACATCGGAGCCGTTGGCGGCGACAATTGTGGCAGGGCTTAGTGGGCGGGTTGAGAGCGCTCATGGTTAGGACATTAGGACATTAGGACAGAACTCGACGAATTTCATTTCCTGTTTCCTGGATCCGGTAATTCCAAGTCACTCGAGCCTGGCGGCCCGTCTGGAATGCGTGGACTGCGTGCATAGTACGGGCCCAGTGACGAGGGGAGGTGTTTGACAAGGAGGGGGAAAGGGGAAACGCTGCTGGGTATTTGCCTGGGAGCGTGCGTGTCCGGGTGATGGGATTTTTCTTCTCTTTCTTCTCTTTCTTCTCTTTCTTCTCTTTCTTCTCTTTCTTCTCTTTCTTCTCTTTCTTTCTGTCTTCTGTCCTGTCCCGAGTCCGAGGCGAAAGCGAAGGGGGTATCACGAGTCGTTGACATGTAGTTGGCGCTAAGCCGCATGCGGCAGCCAAGACGCATTTTCTACGTGGGCAGGCACCCTTCATCGGCCGCGTGGTAACTGTTGCACCCCGCCGCAAGCGTTCAACCGCTTGCAGTTATCTTGGACACTAGGACCCACCTTTCTAGTCACTTTCCGGACCTTTAGTAGATGTATAGTATATTTTATATAGGTAGATTACACTCCCTATAGTATAGGTACTTAGTTATTTAAACCGTAGTCCACGCCCTCTTATAGGGTAGGATAACTTAATCTATACCCTTATTTCTAACCCTACCTACTTAGTCTAATATAGTAGTAATTACTTAGTGTTTATAATACTAAGACCCTTCTTTCTAATTAAATACCTTTATTAAGTTAATCTAATTAATTAATTATTAAATTTAGTATAACCTAGTAAGAGAATAGGGTTTAATTATATATATTTATTAATATTATAATTAAGTAACTCCTAGTAGTAAGGAAGATCTATATAGATTAAAGTTTAATAAATTATAATAACATAGGATATCCTTATAATATCTAAGGAATCTAATACTATAAAAGGCTATAAGCTAGTAGTTAAGCTATAGGAACCCTATTTTTAGGACCTATAGTTTAAGATAATAAAGGTAAGAGTTATTAAAGATAGGATATAGATCTTTATTAATCCTAATTTAATAATAACACTTAATTACCTACCTAAACCACTAATTCTAATAGGAAAAGGGACTTTAGTAATAAGAAAAGTAGTAACTATAGTATTAATTACTTTACTAGATAATAATTAGACTAAAGGGCCTTAAACACACTTAAGAATATTAGTATCTAAGGCTATAAGTGGTTAGTAGTAGGCTTTAGAAAGCTCTTTAATAAATATTACCTATAACTATAGTATAATTAAAGATAGATACTTTAAATACCCTTAATAACTAGATAATACTAAAGATAGCGCCTAGTGTGTAGTCCTTAATAGGTAATATTAAGTATTTAATAGTTAGTATTAGAGTCTATTAAAGACTATAAGAGAATACTATAATTAGTTTATTATAACACTTAGAAATAAGTATAAGTAGATAATATTATAGTATATCTTGCTTTAAGAGAAGATTAGAGAGCTTATAAGGAATATTATGCCCTTAAATAGAACTATTAAATCCTTTAGACCTTCGGGTCTTGTTTGGTTTAATCGTGGCTAAAGGTTAGGGCAGATATAAGGCCTTTAAATAAATACACGTAATACGATTAGCTATAACCTTATACTATTATAGTGCCCTTACACTATAATGCTATTACTACCTTACTTCTCCCTTTTTTTACTTACTTTCTAACCTAGCTAGATCTCTCTTTTTCTCCCCTTTCTTAGCTTCTTAGTTATTATTAATTATTATTACCTTTAGAGTTAAATTAAACCTTTTACACTAGTATATTATTTTTTAGTAAGGAAACTAATACTAATTAATAGTTAAAAAACTATAGATAAGTTAGAACTATAAAGAAAAAATATTTCTATACTTATAGCTCCTTACCTCTTAATCTCTAGACTATTTAGATAAGAAAGTATAACTTAAAGTATACTAAAGGAAAAGACTAAATCTTTAGACTTTTTAGGCTTTTAAGGGATTAAATCTTTACTTAACTATTAGGCCTATAGGATATTATAGTTAAAGATTTAGTTTTATTATCTATTATAAGAAAACTAACTAAATAACTAAGTCTATTACTATAAGGTATTTATCTTAAACCTAATATTAATATAACCTTAGCTAAAGCTAGCTAACCCTTTTATAATCTCTTTTTTCTATAGTATCTTTTACTATAATAGTCTTTATATCTCTATACTTTATATATATTATATATAAATAAAGACTTATTTCTATATTTATACTATTTTTATTTCTAGGTTTATATTATCTTTATAACCTATTTTTCCTTTCTTTCTCTTATTTTTATTATTTATTCTATAATTCCTCTTATCCTATTTATTCTATTATTTATTACCCTATTCTTTCCTATTTATTCTATTACTTATTTTACCCTATTTTCCTATTTATTATACTTATTATATTTATTATGTTTATTTTATATTCTTTATTCTATTATTCCTATTTTTACTTCTTTCCTATAAGCACTTACTCCCTTTAAATTACCCTATTAATTATACTCTTATTTAGCCCTTTCTATTAGGCTACCTAGCTTTATTATATTAATAGAGTTAATAGTAAAGAGTATTACTTTTTACCTTATTCTAATTACTATCTTATTTTCCCTAGATAGTATATACTAAGGTATTATTAGGCCTTAACTCCTTAGGGCTAGTAAAGCCTAATATCTTTATTATAAAGTAAAAATAGAACTATTTTTACTAAAAAAATAAGATTAGAAAGTAGTTTATTAATAATACTAGCTTAATAGTAATATTTCTTTAAAGATAAGATACCTAAGGTACCCTAAGAGGTATTCCCTATAAGACCTTTAAAGAAAGAGTTATCTAAGTAGCTTTAAATATACTATTTTACCCTTATAAAAGAATAGGAAAAGCTAGTATAACTAGATCTAGATACTACTATATAGTATAAACTTAATAACTAGATTATAAGGTTTATTATAACTATATAGTACTAAGGCTAGAAAGAGAAAAATCTCTAGAAGAACTTTAAAAAAAACTTTAAAGATTAAACTAAAGATACCTTTAAAAAAGCTAATAAAGATATTATATAAGAACTATATAATATTTTATAAGAGAATAGAGTATATATTCCTAGGGGAATAGGAATTCTAATTATAAACTCTTTAAACTAAGTTCTTTAAGAAAAGATAAAAATAATATAGCTAAAAAAGAGATTATAATTTTCTAAACCCCTTAAACTATAGGTTTAGGCTTAATAAGCTTAATAGAATTAACCTCCTTAATTTATAATAATAGAATATTATTATATATACCCCTAATTAACCTTTTACTCTTTATAAGAGTAAATATAGTATTCCCTTTAATATTAAGACTTATAATCTAAATAATATCCCTATCCCTAAGAACTTACTTTACTAATAATATATACCCTTTTTAATAAGTAAACTATAAAGAAAATCTCTAAGCTTATAAAGATATATAAGAATAATAACTAATATAGT